>JABMCL010003841.1:550000-552500 GCA_018857735.1 Alviniconcha marisindica
ACACACACACACACACACACACACACACCACGCACGCACGCACGCACGCACGCACGCGCGCCCACACACACACACAACACACACACACACACACACACACCACACACACACACACGCAACATACACACACACATACACACACACACACACACACACACACACACACACACGCACACACACACGCTCGCGCAGCGCGCACGCACGCACGCACGCACACACGCACACACACACCCACTCTGTACCTTGCAGGAGACAGGCTTGCAAGGCGGTCACGTCAGGCTGGGGGGCGAGGGCTTGCTGCACGCAGGACGGGGATATGTCGCCACCAGGGAACTGGCTGAGAGCCTGCCTCCGCACCCGGGGAGTGGCCGTCACCAAGGTGACCGCCAGCAGGCCGAGCACCGGACGATACATCGCTCCAACGTCTCTGCCACAACACGTTTCACCTTGTATTTTCGAGCTGTAAACTCTATCGACACCTCAACCAAGAAACAGAAAACACTAAAAACAAAGCTGACAGACTTTCTATAGTAAGTTCAATATAGCATAATAATAGTAACGTATTTATAATGTACAATTTTTCTCCAGACTGGAGCAAATAGTTCATTACAAAGCAAAGAACAAAGAATCAAAACACATGTCTGGAAGATTTAAAAAAAAAAAAAAAAAAAAAAAAAAAAAGGGAATACCGATCAGAAAGGTAAACATATTTTCCGGAAAATCGATTCCAGGTTTCTAAATCATTAAATTCAACAACAACAACAACAAAAAAGAAAAAAGAATTTGCGTTTTTTTTTTTTTTTTAACTTCTTCTCCCCCCCCCCCTACCCCCCCTCACACCCCCTCTCTTTTTTGTGTGGCTTGTTTTGCTTAAAAAAAATATAGCACATCTGACACTAGAGACAAAAGAGACTGCAGAATGCTATTCACAATTTCCCGATCAATGAAAATGAATGAAGAATTGCCCTGAACAATGGTACAGGGGAGTCTTCTGGTTTTTCAGGCAATGTTTTTGTAAAATGTATGGAGCGAGAAATCGTAAATCAACTCGATCAGTACAAGAACGCCAAACTCTCTGATCATCCAAGTCCAAACATGGATGATCAGAAAGTTTGGCGTTCTTGTACAGATATAGTTGATTTACGCTTTTTCGCTCGACAATTTGTCTCTATATGACTGGATCCAGTGCATATAGAGACAAATTGTCGAGCGAAAAAGCGTAAATCAACTTTATCTGTACAAGAACGCCAAACTTTCTGATCATCCAAGTCCAAACATGGTGGATCCAATGCATATAGAGACAAATTGTCGAGCGAAAAAGCGTAAATCAACTCGATCAGTACAAGAACGCCAAACTCTGATCATCCAAGTCCAAACATGGTGGATCCAATGCATATAGAGACAAATTGTCGAGCGAAAAAGCGTAAATCAATCTTATCTGTACAAGAACGCCAAACTTTCTGATCATCCAAGTCCAAACATGGTGGATCCAATGCATATAGAGACAAATTGTCGAGCGAAAAAGCGTAAATCAACTTTATCTGTACAAGAACGCCAATCAACTTTATCTGTACAAGAACTCCAATCTCTTTGATCATCCAAGTCCAAACATGGTGGATCCAATGCATATAGAGACAAATTGTCGAGCGAAAAAGCGTAAATCAACTTTATCTGTACAAGAACGCCAATCAACTTTATCTGTACAAGAACTCCAATCTCTTTGATCATCCAAGTCCAAACATGGTGGATCCAATGCATATAGAGACAAATTGTCGAGCGAAAAAGCGTAAATCAACTTTATCTGTACAAGAACGCCAATCAACTTTATCTGTACAAGAACTCCAATCTCTCTGATCATCCAAGTCCAAACATGGTGGATCCAGTGCATATAGAGACAAATTGTCGAGCGAAAAAGCGTAAATCAACTTTATCTGTACAAGAACGCCAACCAACTTTATCTGTACAAGAACGCCAATCAACTTTATCTGTACAAGAACTCCAATCTCTCTGATCATTCAAGTCCAAACATGGTGGATCCAATGCATATAGAGACAAATTGTCGAGCGAAAAAGCGTAAATCAACTTTATCTGTACAAGAACGCCAATCAACTTTATCTGTACAAGAACGCCAATCAACTTTATCTGTACAAGAACTCCAATCTCTCTGATCATCCAAGTCCAAACATGGTGGATCCAATGCATATAGAGACAAATTGTCGAGCGAAAAAGCGTAAATCAACTTTATCTGTACAAGAACTCCAATCTCTCTGATCATCCAAGTCCAAACATGGTGGATCCAATGCATATAGAGACAAATTGTCGAGCGAAAAAGCGTAAATCAACTCTTTATCTGTACAAGAACGCCAAACTTTCTGACCATCCAAGTCCAAACATGGTGGATCCAATGCATAAAGAGACAAATTGTCGAGCGAAAAAGCGTAAATCAACTCTTTATCTGTACAAGAACGCCAAACTTTCTGATCATCCAAGTCCAAACATG
>JABMCL010003841.1:557500-575000 GCA_018857735.1 Alviniconcha marisindica
TCAACGTGTTCAACAGCAATTGTATAAATTTATACAAAAATAGAAATTGATATCAAAAGCATAGAGACAAAGAAAGCGTCACACGTCATCCGGGTATTTGAATGCATACATACGATCACATATTATGTTCGAAAATGGACCCAATATTCCTCGCAAATACCAGGAAATTATCTATTTTGTGACTCGGCAAATGCCAGCAAATGCCCCATTTTATGACTCTTGAAACAGAAAAAATAGACTTGCAAAAAACAAAACAACAACAACCAAAACCCGACTCATTCTGGAGTTAATGTACCTTGCGTTTACTCGCTTGCCAGGTCAGAGTTACGGAAGGCAACTCAGGTCTTTGTTGTTATGCTTGTGTGACGTCTTTCGAGAGCTAATTAACTCCCTTGTTTGTTGATTCTGCTCTCAGTTTGTATCTCGCCAATTTCTTTGACATCCTAACTTTGAATGCCAAGAAATGCTACACTGTGTAACTCTGCCGCCAGAGTGTCTCTATCATTGGGTCTGTTTTTAAAGTTGCTATGCCATAAACCGCAGGACTAAACAGAAAAAGCATTCCTCTCTTCAAATCTGTACCCGAAATGCTCAGTCACATTCCCACAGAAAATTGCTTGACGCCGAAACTCTGATGAAATCTGTTTGGAGCCGGAGTTGACCGAACACTAGAACATCTTGTCCAGCCATTCCCTCTCCCAGTTGTAGATCCGTGACTTGACCTTGTTTCTGGGGATGCTCTGTTCGGCGCTGCGCCGATGACGCTCCGTCTCCATGGTGATGACCGTGAAGGGGGTCAAGGCGAAGCGCGAGAAACGAGGGCAGGCCACCCCAGACCACGCCTCCAGCTTGCGCTGGATGGAGGACGTCACCAGGTCCGAGTCGATGCCGGGGGCGACGTGGAACTCCACGATTGAGACGTCTTTGTTGTAGGCCATCAGAACCTGAATGAACAGAGATTAGACGTCTTTGTTGTAGGCCACCAGAACCTGAATGAACAGAGATTAGACGTCTTTGTTGTAGGCCACCAGAACCTGAATGAACAGAGATTAGACGTCTTTGTTGTAGGCCAAACCAAGAACAGTTGAATCAGACACGAGAGATTAGACGTCTTTGTTGTAGGCCACCAGAACCTGAATGAACAGAGATTAGACGTCTTTGTTGTAGGCCCAGACCTGAACAGAATTAGACGTCTTTGTTGTAGGCCACCAGAACCTGAATGAACAGAGATTAGACGTCTTTGTTGTAGGCCACCAGAACCTGAATGAACAGAGATTAGACGTCTTTGTTGTAGGCCACCAGAACCTGAATAAACAGAGATTAGACGTCTTTGTTGTGGGCCACCAGAACCTGAATGAACAGAGATTAGACGTCTTTGTTGTAGGCCATCAGTACCTGAACTCACAGAGATTAGACGTCTTTGTAGTAGGCCACCAGAACCTGAATGAACAGAGATTAGACGTCTTTGTAGTAGGCCACCAGAACCTGAATAAACAGAGATTAGACGTCTTTGTTGTGGGCCACCCTCAGAATCCTGAATGAACAGAGATTAGACGTCTTTGTTGTAGGCCATCAGAACCTGAATGAACAGAGATTAGACGTCTTTGTTGTAGGCCATCAGAACCTGAATGAACAGAGATTAGACGTCTTTGTTGTCGGCCATCAGAACCTGAATGAACAGAGATTAGACGTCTTTGTTGTAGGCCATCAGAACAGGAATGAACAGAGAGATTAGACGTCTTTGTTGTAGGCCATCAGAACCTGAATGAACAGACAGAGATTAGACGTCTGTGAAGAGAGAGAGAGAGAGAGAGAGAGAGAGGAGAGAGAGAGAGAGAGAGAGAGAGAGAGAGAGAGAGAGAGAGAGAGAGAGAGAGAGAGAGAGAGAGAGACAGACAGACAGACAGACAGGACAGACAGAGACAGACAGACAGACAGACAGACAGACAGACAGACAGAGACAGAGAAACAGACACATCAGCCGCGCAGAGAGGGAAAAACTATCACAGTCATAAGGTCACACCGACTGACCTTCAAAACGTTCCTCAAGGCGTAGGTGTCTTTCTCAGCCTCGATATAGACCCTGACCTTGCCCTTAGCCCTGAAGGCCATCTCCTGGGCAACGAGCTCCAGCAGCGGCGTGGGGTTGATGTCAGCGGAGAACAGCGCCCTCTCCAGGGATTTCTTGGGATTGGGATAGTAACGGGCTGTAACTGTGGGCACTGCAACACACACACACACACCACACACACACACAACACACACACACACACGCACACGCCACACACACACACACACACGACCACACCACACACACACACACACACAACACACACACACACACACACACACACACACACACACACACACACACACACACACACACACACACACACACACACACACACACACACTCAAAATTAATGTTCTTGTTTTGGTATTATTTCAGTTCAGTTCAGTTGAAGATGGTATCTATGCGCCCGGAAAAGCCCAAATGCGCTCCACCCGATCTCTCCGAAGCTCCCCAAAACATTGCCTCTGAAACATATTACTTACTTTGAGGCGGTATTTTTCAACTTAAATACTGCTAAGTTCATTGCATGAACTGAAACGAAAGGCAGACATTCAATGATATGTATAGGCCAACACTAGACCAAAATAAGCACTCCTATTTCTTTTAAACTACTTTGGTGTTCGGTTAATCGAATTGAAGGAGAGCTACACCGTAGGCCTATAAATATAGCGTATTCCACCTTGACTGACCCCGTCCCTAATAAGCCTTGTGGTTTCTGTGGACGTTAAGCACCATGTTTACTTACTTGTTGACTGACTCACCGAAATGTCTTTTACCGAGTGAGTAAGTGGGCGTGCCCTCTTCGGCCACATCGCATTCCTTGCAAGCAGGAACCTGAACAGCAGCGAACTTTGCACTCATCGTCATACTGATTCACCAGAACGTCTACCGACTCACTCACCGAAGAGTGAGTAAGCTGGCAAGTCTTCCGCCCAGACATTACTTTCCATGCAGGCGGAAACTTGCAGGGCAGTGAATTTTGAGCTTATTATCATACTGACTTACCACAACGTCCAGCGACTCACCGAAGAGCGAGCAAGCGGGTGGGTCTTCCTCACAGACATTGCTTTCCATGCAGGTGGGAGCTCGTCACACTGACTTAACACAAAGTCGCTAATCGTCACACTGACTTAACACAAAGTCTAGCGACTCACCGAAGAGCGAGCAAGCGGGTGGGTCTTCCTCACAGACATTGCTTTCCATGCGGTGGGAACTGTTTGGCGTGACTCTGAGCTCATCGTCACACTGACTTAACACAAAGTCGTTAATCGTCACACTGACTTACCACAACGTCCAGCGACTCACCGAAGAGCGAGCAAGACGGGTGGGTCTTCCTCACAGACATTGCTTTCCATGCAGGTGGGAACCTGTTTGGCAGTGAACTGTGAGCTCATCGTCATACTGACTTAACACAAAGTCTAGCGACTCACCGAAGAGCGAGTAAGCGGGCGTGTCTTCCTCACAGACATTGCTTTCCATGCAGGTGGGAACCTGTTTGGTAGTGAACTCTGAGCTCATCGTCACACTGACTTAACACAAAGTCGCTAATCTTCACACTGACTTACCACAACGTCCAGCGACTCACCGAAGAGCGAGCAAGAGGGTGGGTCTTCCTCACAGACATTGCTTTCCATGCAGGTGGGAACCTGTTTGGCAGTGAACTGTGAGCTCATCTCAACTGACTTAACACAAAGTCCTACTCACCGAGAGCGAGAAAAGGGGGGTCTTTCACAGACTTGCTTTCCATGCAGGTGGGAAGTGGCAGTGAACTGTGAGCTCATCGTCATACTGACTTAACACAAAGTCTAGCGACTCACCGAAGAGCGAGTAAGCGGGCGTGTCTTCCACGCAGACGCTGCCGTCCTTGCAGGCGATGGCTTGCACAGTGGAGAGCTCGGTGTCGGTGTTGAAGAAGGTGGTGACGTTGGTGAGGTCGGGGAAGGGACTGGCGGCCCGCTCCAGGTACTTGTGCACCAGCCGGGAACACGCTCGCACCTTCTGGTCAAACACCGTGCCTGGCGGCAGTCAAAGGGTGATGGTCAGTAAGGTGTACGGTATTAGTGCTCGTACCTTCTGGTCAAACACCGTGCCTGGCGGCAGTCAAAGGGTGATGGTCAGTAAGGTGTATGTTCTTAGTGCATGTACCTTCTGGTCAAACACCGTGCCTTGGAGCAGTCAAAGGGTGATGGTCAGTAAGGTGTATGTTCTTAGTGCATGTACCTTCTGGTCAAAACCGTGCCTGGACAGCAAAGGGATGGTCAGTAAGGTGTATGTTCTTAGTGCATGACCTTCTGGTCAAAACCGTGCTGGAGGCAGTCAAAGGGTGATGGTCAGTAAGGTGTATGTTCTTAGTGCATGACCTTCTGGTCAAAACCCGGGTAAGGGATGGTCAGTAAGGTGTATGTTCTTAGTGCATGACCTTCTGGTCAAAACCGCTACTAAGGGGTGGTCAGTAAGGTGTATGTTCTTAGTGCATGACTTCTGGTCAAAACACCGTGCCTGGAGACAGTCAAACGTGATGGTCAGTAAGGTGTATCGTTCTTAGTGCATGCACCTTCTGGTCAAAACCGTGCCTGGAGGCAGTCAAAGGGTGATGGTCAGTAAGGTGTAGTTCTTAGTGCATGACCTTCTGGTCAAAAACCGTGCCTGGGGCAGTCAAAGGGTGATGGTCAGTAAGGTGTAGTTCTTAGTGCATGTACTTTCTGGTCAAAACCGTGCCTGGAGGCAGCAAAGTGATGGTCAGTAAGGTGTAGTTTTAGTGCATGTACTTTCTGGTCAAAAACCGTGCCTGTGGCAGTCAAGGGTAATTCTAGGTAGCCTATGCAGACCTTCTGGTCAAAAAGCCTAACAAAAAGCACTGTGCATTGTATTGTGATGCACCTGGTCAAATACAGTGATGGTCAGTAAGGTGTACGTTCTTAGTGCATGCACCTTCTGGTCAAATACCGTGTGGTCAGTAAGTGTTCGTTCTTAGGCATGCACCTTCTGGTCAAATACCGTGATGGAGTAAAGTGTTCGTTCTTAGTGCATGCACCTTGTGGTCAAATACCGTGATGGTCAGTAAGGTGTTCGTTCTTAGTGCATGCACCTTGTGGTCAAATACCGTGATGGTCAGTAAAGTGTACAATCTTAGTGCATGCACCTTCTGGTCAAATACCGTGATGGTCAGTAAGGTGTACGTTCTTAGTGCATGCACCTTCTGGTCAAATACCGTGATGGTCAGCAAGGTGTACGGTATTAGTGCATGCACCTTCTGGTCAAATACCGTGATGGTCAGTAAGGTGTACATTCTTAGTGCATGCACCTTGCTGGTCAAAAACTGTGCCTGGTGGCAGTCAAAGGGTGATGGTCAGTAAGGTGCACGTTCTTAGTGCATGCACCTTCTGGTCAAATACCGTGGTGGTCAGTAAGGTGTACGGTATTAGGGCATGTACCTTCTGGTCAAATACCGTGCCTGGAGGCAGTCATAGGACAATCGTCGGTAAGGTCAAATAAAATCATAAAAATCTTTATTGTTCTTCATAATACAAAGCATAAAAATGATTTTGTTTTGGATACATGGGCTCAAGAAGCTACATTTAAAATAAAATAAATACGTATTTTTTTTTATTTGTCTCACTCTCACATTCTCTCCCCCCCTCCCCCCTACACACACATGTAACGTTCCAAACACGTGTGCATCCGCACACACGCGCGCGCATACACACACGCGTACACATGCACACACACACAACATCACACACACACACACACACACACACACCACCACACACACACACACACACACACACACACACACACACACACCACAACATCACACGCGCACCACACGCAACACACACACACACACACACACACACACACACACACACACACACACACACACACACACACACACACACACACACACACACACCACACCACACACACACACACACACACAGCACACACACACACACAACCACACACACACACAGCACGCGACACACAAAACACACACACACACACATACACACACACACACACACACACACACACACACACACACACACACACACACACACACACACACCACGCACGCACGCACGCACGCACGCACGCACGCACCACGCACACCACACACACACACACACACACACACACACACACACACACACACACACACACACAGTAGATCAAAGACGCACAAACCCGGACAGACAGGGAGACAGAACGTCGTCAGAAAGACAGAGAGACAACTCACCCACACCGGCACACCCTCCACAGACATCGACCAGACACGCTCTGATTTCTGTGATCAATTCGTAACGTGGCAGTCGGCCATGTCCGGCGGCTGACGTCAGGAGTTTTTGGAGCGAGTCTGCCACCTTCTCGCGGGCAGCCTTGCTGTGGCGACAGAACTCCGCCTGGTCCTCCACGTGACAGTGACTGAAAAGGTCAAGGACAGGGGGTCAGGGTCAGGTCAGGTCACCCCTACCTCTCAGTGACAGCAAAGGTCAAGGACTGGATGTCTCAGCATTGGTGTTTCCCCTCACAGTGACAGCAAAAGTCGAGGAATGAACGTCAGGGAATGGGAACTCTATCTGTCAGTGACTGCAAAAGGTCAAGGTCAGAATGTTGCAGTGTAGGTGTTTCCTCTCACAGTGACTACAAAAGGTCAAGGTCAGAATGTTGCAATGTAAGTGTTTCCTCTCACTGTGACTGCAAAAGGTCAAGGTCAGAATGTTGCAATGTAGGTGTTTCCCCTCACAGTGACAGCAAAAGTCGAGGAATGAACGTCAGGGAATGGGAACTCAGTGACTGTAAAAGGTCAAGGACAGGCTGCCGCAGTGTGGGAATTCCACCTGTCGGTGATTGAAGAGGTCAAGGACAGAACGCAACAAAGCAGGTGCTTGCTCACAATGAAGTGGACCGCAAAGGGTCAAGGACATGTGTCATGGTGTACGTATTCTGTTAGACTGCAAAGATCAAGGTCAGGGTGTCAATGTAGAAACTCAACCTGTCACGACGGGAAGTCAGACTACACGAATTCCACCTGACGCCTTCCGCAAAAAGGTCGAGGAAAGGATACCACGGTGTATGCATACAACTTGACGCTGATCGCAAAAGTGAAGAAAGTATGCCGTGCGGTGAATATACTATTTTGTCCAGTGTATGTGTTTAAATTACTTATTGCAGGTTCTGGCCTTCTCTGTCCCATTATATTGCTTATTGCAGGTTCTGGCCTTCTCTGTCCCATCTATTACTTATTGCATGCTCTGACCTTTTCTGTCCCATTTTATTACTTATTGCATGTTCTGACCTTTTCTGTCCCACTCTATTACTTATTGCATGCTCTGACCTTTTCTGTCCCATTCTATTACTTATTGCATTTTCTGACCTTTTCTGTTCCTCTGTAAGCTGAGAAACTCCAGTCCCTGGTGTTAACAATACCCCCCTCCCATTCTATTACTTATTCCATGTTCTGACCTTTTCTGTCCCATTCTATTACTTATTACATGCCCTGACCTTTTCTGTCCCATCTGGAAGCTGAGAAACTCCAGTCCCTGGTCCAGCTGCCGGTCCCTGCAGGAGATGTCCGGCACGCTCTGAACCACAGGGCCTCCTGCCAGGATAGATGGACCAGGTTAAAAGCACTGATCGCCACAATGATCAAGGTCACCAAGTTAAAGGTGCAGAACGTTCCATTGGTGAGAGGAATCAAGTTAAAGGTGCAGAACACTCCATTGACAAAAAGAATCAAGTTAAAGGTGCTGATCTCTTCACTGACGGGTGGGGGTGGGGGGGTGGGGGGGTGGGGGGGGGGGGGGAGCAAGTTAAAGGTGCTGACTTCTTCGTTGACAGGAGGGAGCAAGTTAAAGGTGCTGACCTCTTCACTGACAAGGGGAATTGGTGCAGGCCGCCCCACTGACAAAGAAAATCAAATTAAAGGTGCTGCATGACCACTATGCTAACAGCTTGGCAAACCGACGGGGCTAAAAGTGCATATTGCCAACAGCTTCAGATTCAAGTGGTATCAGGTTAAAGGTGCTGAATGACCCACTAACAAGGGGCATCATATTAAAGGTGTTGACGAGCGTCATCAAATTAAATGACTTGCAGCGTCAAACCGCCATCTCAAACTCAAACAACCAGTCTCTTCAGACTTAAGATTACCTTCAATCATGTTTTTCTGAAGCTTCATGACGTCATCACAGTAGCCGGTGTCACCCTCCTCCCATACCATGACGTAGACACGCTCGCGACCCGGAATGAGGGGTCGGAGGTCGACATAAATGTGGTCGTCATGGCAACCCAACCCTACGGCTCGCATCTGAAGCCTTACCAACGCTGGGCACTCCCTCAAAACACTGCAAAGAGACAGAAGAAAATCCACCAGAGGCAAGTCTTTTACAGCTTGACAGTAAGATCACCTATACCTCGTCAAGGTCAAGGGCTGATGCTGTATGATGTGAAAAGGATTTGATGTAAATCTGAGTTTTGGTCGCTTAACGTCCACGGAGGCGAGAAGGCCTATTAGGGACGGGGACGAGTGGGAAAGGGGGTATAGGAGAGTGAAACCTCGAAATAGGCGCCAACAACCCAGAAGACCGAGGCTGCCGTGGACCGCCGCCAGAACAACAGAATGTCAAGGCAGTGTCCGACCAGCATCGCCCAGTGACCACCGCACCACGCAATTGCTGTCCCAGCTGCCATGCAGAACAGAGTCACAAAGACACTGTCCGTAGCTCCGCCGTTGGGAAACAACTGAAACAAAAGAAGTCCAACTCTCTCTCTAGCCATGGACTCTGCTCTTGATCTTTTCTGGGTTACCTTCTTTGTGAGAGTCCAGCTCACCGCCCTCCTCTTGATCTCGCCTGGACTGAATTTCAGCTTTTTAGTTCAGTCTTAATGAAGAAACAAGAAAGTGGGGGAAGGGAACATTCACTCAACCCATCTGCTGACCAGAGAAAATGCCGCCTCTCGACTGTTCGCATCATTTCCCAAGCACAGACTTCCCTCTCTCTAGTTTCCTCCACGATGTTGACACACACACACACACACACACACACACACACACACACACACACACACACACACACACACACACACACACACGTACACACACACGTACACACACACACACACACACACTCACACACACACATACACTCACATTCACACACACACACACACACGCACGCACGCACGCACGCACGCACGCATGCACGCACACCACACACACACACACACACACACACACACACACACACACACACTCACACACACACACACACACACACACACACACACACACACACACACACACACGTACACACACACGTACACACACACACACACACCACACACACACACACACACACAACACACACACACACACACACACACACCACACACACACACACACACACACACACACCACACACACACACACACACCACACACACACACACCAACACACACACACCCACACCACACCACACACACCACACACACACGCACCACACACAACACACACACACACACACACACACACACACACACACACACATCCACAACACACACACACATCACACACACACACACACACACACACACACACACACACACACACACATTGGCAGCTGCACCCACCTGGTGGCCAGAGCCAGGAGGCGTTCAGGAGAAAAGCTGCCCGCGGGACGCAGCTGCACGGCCTGGCCGGTCTGGAACCGCCACAGTTCTTCTGGGTGGCGCAGGTCAAAGTTCCTCCGCACGTTGGCTGAACGCGTCCGGTACAGAGAATCCGGCACGATCTGTCTCAGACACGGCAACGACCAGGAGTTAAAACTGCAACCATGTCAAAGCCACGACCGGTTCCAACCGCTGCCATAACCCCTTCACGGCCCTAGCCTGTAAAAGTTCCGGGCTGAAAACTGCACATACTCACGCCTACAAACAGTCTATTTTCCGGTTCTATAACAAATCTTTGATGGAAATCCTTGTACATGTTAATTAAAATTAAAATTAAATAAAAAAAATAAAAAAAGAGAAAGGATGAACGATTTGAAATTTTGCACTTTTATTGTTCGTTTGGAAGTAACATCATGGCAGTGAAAGGGTTAACGCAACAGCCAACACCCCCCCCCCCCACCCCAACACTACCCGCACTAACCCCCCCCCCCCCCAACCAATGAAGAAAGGCTAATTGAGAGGCTGCGTGACAGAGCTGTTAACCCATAG
This sequence comes from Alviniconcha marisindica, assembly GCA_018857735.1. NCBI lineage: Eukaryota > Metazoa > Mollusca > Gastropoda > Provannidae > Alviniconcha > Alviniconcha marisindica. Next base: position 567,798 of record JABMCL010003841.1, read on the forward strand.
GCTATCAGTTGCATTAATTTTACGGCTCATAGGGTTTTTAGCCTTTGACCTGCCAAGTCGTAATTTTGGTATATATTGTGGTTAACACTGTTCTTGTAAAAGTGCTACGTGTGTTATTGTCCTGGCTTGTTTCGTCAGTTGCATTTGTCTAGAGTTTTGTTGTTGTTGTGTTGTAAAGACTTTAGTGTCCCTGCTAATACACTGTCAGATGGCAAACTGTTCCAACAGTTTATGACTTTGCACACTAATTAGTAAAAACTGTCTTCTAGCATAGCATAGTTCATGGAACATAAATGACACTTGGCATCTCTTCTAGCATAGCTTGCAGAGCATAGTTCATGGAACATAACGACTCTAATTGATCTCTCTGTTCCAAACACCAGTTCTTTCAGTTGAGAAACAAGGCAATTTCCCCACGGGAAGCATTCCAGTAATGGACGATGAAAGCGGCAGCGAAAGCAGAAATTAAGGTGCATGCTGAAAACTACCAAAGATTCTTTCCTTGGTTTTGGCCTTAGCATTCCTTTGTCTAATATCATCTTAGCATTCCTTTGTCTAATATCATCTTGCTTCGAACAGACATAAAATAAAACAATGACTGATTATTTATTTATCCACTGTCGTCGTAACTCCATCAAACGTTACCTCAATTTTCCCGGGAAAGTCTTCCTCTGCCAGTTCCAGACACTCCAGGAGCGATGGATCCAACCGGAAGTAGCGTCTGTCAGACGACATGACGTCACGCAGACGCACGTGCTCGGAGATAAGGGTGTCAGGCGGGAATCCCCCATCCACCAGCAAAGGCAGCACGCTCTCCTCCACAAGATGGGCTGGGTAGCTGTATTCAAGATCGTCTGCGCCCGCAGGTGTTACTGCTGCTCGTGCCGGACCTGAAAATGAACAACAGCGTCGGGGCACAAAGACGACGATTAACTAAGGGCGGGAAGCTGCTTGAAACTACTTAATGTTTTACGAGTGAGCGGTTCAAGGAGTGCTTTAAACTGCTTAATGTTTTACGAGTGAGCGGTTCAAGGAGTGCTTTAAACTGCTTAATGTTTTACGAGTGAGCGGCTCAAGGAGTGCTTTAAACTGCTTAATGTTTTACGAGTGAGCGGTTCAAGGAGTGCTTTCAACTGCTTAATGTTTTACGAGTGAGCGGCTCAAGGAGTGCTTTCAACTGCTTAATGTTTTACGAGTGAGTGGTTCAAGGAGTAGCATTCTCCGAGAGACAACTGGACTCATGTTCACGATAATGGATCTTGTACGTGGTACCTAGTGCTGGGTCTCGCATGAATGTGATGTACCTGATGCAGGATCTTAACATGTACCAGTTCCAGAAAGGCACGTGAGATAATCCAATAGCGAGCATGTGTATGTGTCCTGCCTTTGTTGACTCAAGTCCAAAAAAACAAAATCAAAAACAAAATCGAGTTGGCTCAACACTGTAGCAGGTCAGGACAGCCAGGCAGCCCATCTTAATTAATTATCCTGGTAATGACAGTCTGACATTCAGCATTCATGAATCTGATCGTCTTTCGTGGGGCAGATATGGGGTGGGGGTGTGGGGGGGGGTGGGGGGTGGGGTGGGGTGGGGGGGGGGGGTGTCGGGTAGAGATGAATAGCTAGTCCAAGCACACCGACCCGCAAAGATCGAAGAGACCGTCAGCCACCGCCAGAAGAACAAAGTTAGAAGGTGGGGACCCCGACAGCGCGAAGCCATTTGTATACTTCTCCAACCGCTGTTTCAACAGCTGTGCGGAGCAAAAGTCAAAGACAGTGTCTGAAAAGCAACTGTTGAAGAACAACTCTGCAGCGAGACAAACCATCCAACTATGAGAGTCCAGCTCCACCTCCCTGCTGTTAATCTCTCCTGGGCTCTGTTTTTAGAATCTGGTCAAAGTGGCAGACAGCAAGTCTCTAGGAGTCTGACAGTGACAGGCGGGTAGCCAGCCTTGATACATTCAATGTAGCTGACCGTGACAGTCTAGCTGACCGTGACAGTCTGGTAGGCAGTCTGAATACCTGTCATGTAGCTGACCGTGACAGTCTGGTAGGCAGTCTGAATACCTGTCATGTAGCTGGTCATGACAGTCTGGTAGGCAGTTTGAATACCACTCATGTAGCTGACCGTGACAGTCTGGTAGGCAGTCTGAATACCTGTCATGTAGCTGGTCATGACAGTCTGGTAGGCAGTCTGAATACCACTCATGTAGCTGACCGTAACAGTCTGGTAGGCAGTCTGAATACCTGTTATGTAGCTGGTCTTGACAGTCTGGTAGGCAGTGTGAAAACCTTCAAACAGCCTAAGTCTGGTCATCATGGCCTAGTTAACAGTCCAAACACCTTCAACTCGGCTGGACACGACAGTATGGTAGCCAGTGTTAACCAATTCGTCTGATCACGAAGGTCTGATCTTGTGGTACCCAGACTGAGTACCTTCGAAGCAGCTGGTCGTGACTGTGTGATAGCCAGCCTCAATGAATCTGTTAATGACCACTGGGTAGCCAGTCTTCATTCATACCTTCAATGTAGCTGGTCGTGACAGTCTGGTAGCCAGTCTGGGCCTTGACGAACGCCTCTATGTAGGCCGCGTCGGTGAAGGACACATAGTCGAAGCCAGCACACACTGCCAGACTGGCCAAGGTAGCCTCCTGCCCTGCTGGGACGGTGGCCAGTCTGATGGCCCTGAATACAACACGGCAAGTAAAAGATCTCGTTTACAAAACCCAAAACGTGAGAGGAACTAACATAGACAAGCAGTGGTCAGATGGCCCTGAATACAACACGGCAAGTAAAACATCTCGTTTACGAAACCTAAAACGTGAGAGGAAATAACATAGACAAGAAGCAGTGGTCAAATGGTCCTGAATACAACACGGCAAGTAAAAGATCTCGCTGACGAAACCTGAAACGTGAGAGGAACTAACATAGACAAGCAGTGGTCAGGCGGCCCTGAATACAACACGGTAAGTAAAAGATCTCGTTTACAAAACCCAAAACGTGAGAGGAACTAACATAGACAAGCAGTGGTCAGATGGCCCTGAATACAACACGGCAAGTAAAAGAGCTCGTTTATAAAACCTCAAACGTGCTAAGGAACAAGAAATAGACAAGCATGGTCCTGATTGCAACACAGGAATTAAAAGATCTGGTTTATACAACCTACAACGTTTGAACAACCAGAATGGACCAGAGGCATTAGATGGCCCCCAAAACAACGTGGCCAGTACAATATCTCGTTATTATGCCTTATACAAGTATCATGTGAGCACTCAGGGCGTCGATGAGTGCATGACAAATGTACATTATTATAATCATTACGACATATCAAATCTATTTAGGGTGGACAAACTTTGTCATTGCTAACTGGGGTAGCCTCTTGCTGTGCTGGAGCGTTGACCAGTGTGATAACCTGAAACTACGGGGTAAGTAAACAGTCCTATCGTTATATAACTTGCGTAACTTGTAAAGGTTTGTTTAACACACGTGTCAAAGACAAGAAATAAAAATTTATGCATAAAATTATATACATTTAAAAGAACAACAGTGATTTTTTGGATGCAGAACTAGGACAGAACAACAGTGACAGTGCTGCATGGTTAGGCTGTATGTCTGTTGTCCGTGGAAAAGTGGTTAGTTCTTGACCAGTTACCATTCTAGGACAATGAAAATGTCTTCAAAATATAAGTTCAGTACTGCTCCCACCCCCTCCGATACTTGGCAACAGACAAATCAGCTCCAATAAATTGTATACAAAAGCTAACAAGTAAAACAATGAACAAAACGGGAACCTGTATCTGAAACACAAACAAATACAATACGAAACAGTGATACAATAAAAACGAGTATTCCAAAGAAACATAGGACACACGTGAAAACAAAAACAACCAGCATTACCTCCCTTCGTGGTACAGAGAGGTGGAGACATTTTGGTTTTCCGATATCTCGGTGAAAGCCCGCAGAACTCGAACACCTGGAACATCCGAAACAGACTGTGCGAGATAGATGATGAAATCACAATACACTGGAGCTACCACAGTTGGATTACGGTACCACATAATATTACGTTGTATGTTTTGTCCGCAGCTTTACCCCAACATTAGGAGCAGAACGCTAGCAAAACAAACACACACACAAAAAAACAACAAAAACCCCCCACTATAATGACATCGCATCAATAAAACAACAAACACTCATGCGCTTGGAAAAGCCGGCATGCGCTCGACCCCGCCTCTCACAAGTTTTCCCAACGTTGCCTTTGAAACGGTTCCAACGTTCGTCTGATTGACGATGGCCCTCTCTCGTCCTTTCAAGGAAGATCGCCGAGCGCTTCTTCTTTCCACGCCTCTCTCCTCCAGGCGATCGATGGTGTGATGTCCTTGGCTTTGTGTCCGCAGGTAGAGTTTAAAACTCCGCAACACTTCAGATCTTCCGAGACGCAAACCAACTGCGATGCTTTCTTGCCAGTGTGTGGTCATTTCCCTTCGCTCCGGCATGTCCAGTTTTCGAAGATGGATGTCGAACACATGCTAGTCTGGGCTTCCCATTCCACTTTTCACTTTTTGTAGCTAGCTCACTGAATCTGTGAGGACGATGGCGTTTGTGGTATGACCTCTTGATGCACTGTCTTCATGGATGGTGGTCGCACCATGCTTGGCAGTGAAGCCCCACTCTGATTGGTCTTTGGTGACCGATCCATCAGTGTACATACACTATGAGATCTTGCAGTTTGCTGTTTTCTTCAATGAGAAGCTTGATCTCTGACTTCCTTTTACTTGCAGGCCACTCTCGACGCTACTTACCATCACAACTGAAAACATATTAAACAGAATAATTAATCACTGAAATAAATACAAACAATGTTTAAACTAAGAAAACTAAAAACGAAAACAACAACACAAACGCTTGCTACCTATTCCTTTATTCTCAGCGAGCTTCTGCAGCTTTCTCAAGCGGATAGCAAGGCGAGGGGTCATCATACGGGTACTGCACCAGTTCCAGGGTTCAAGGTCGTCAGAGGGCGAAGAACACTGGTCCAGACATGGTCTGCTCGGATGACCACACCACTCAGAGCCTTGACCCTCTGGTTCAAAGGTCAAGGATGCGTCTGTGCGGTTCCACTGGACGAGGCTGCATTGGACACGATTTTAAATAATTACAGTTGGCATTACAAGTTCATGAGAAGCGTGGGATAAAACGAGTAGTGATGCAGTGATCCTGATACTATTAAATAGACATGCATATTGGATGTATCTTTCCCCCTCTTCCAGTCATAATGTGGCTACTTCCGATGGGTCTCACTCTATTTAAAAGCTTTTTTCTTCCGCTTTCTGTGATTTTGGTTGCAACCTTCGAACAGAGCAATATCTTTCTGAAACGAGACAGCCACCCACCACTACCAAACAGCCGCACTAGCAGCAACAGCAACGACAATAACAAGAACAGTAGCAACAACAAAAACACGATAACACCAACAATAACAGCAACACAACAGCAGCAACAGCAACACAGCAACACCGCTGAAAACAGCAGCAGCTATATAAGCAACAAAAGCATAACCCCCCATCTCCCTCTTCCCCCACCTCCATACCCCCATCCCCCCCTTCTCCCCGTCCCTAATAAACCTTACGGTTTCTGTGGACGTTAAGCACCATGTTTACTTACTTACTTACTTACCCCCCATTCAAAAGGCAAACAGCAACAACAACAAAACCAGAATACCAACACACACACACACATACACACACACGCACGCACGCACGCACGCACAGAGTAGCAGCTTGCAGCAACCTTATCAACAGCAACAAAAACAACACCAGTAACAACAAGCGGGCCCCCCCCCCATCCCCCCAGCATGCTCACGTGTTCATGTGCTCTCGGTCCCCTCGGTGCAGCGGTCTCTCCACAGGGCCGCACCTCAGTGTCGGACCACCGGCTTGTTGCGGCCAGGCGTCTCCCACTGTCAGGTGAGGGGCGCTCGTGCACTTGGGCAACAGGGCGCTCACGTCTGGCAACACAACAAGCATCCTGAGTTACAGTACACTTGGGCAACAGGCCGCTCACGTCTGGCCGAGTTACAGTACATTTGGGCAACAGGGCGCTCACGTCTGGCAACACAACAAGCATCCTGAGTTACAGTACACTTGGGCAACAGGCCGCTCACGTCTGGCAAACAACAGCCCGAGTTACAGTACATTTGGGCAACAGGGTGCTCACGTCTGGCAACACAACAACCAGCTCGAGTTACAGTACACTTGGGCAGCAGGGCACTCTTGTCTGGCAATACAACCAGGCAGAGTTACAGTACATTGGGCAACAGGGCACTTACGTCTGGCAACATAACAACCAGCCAGAGTTATAGTACACTTGGGCAACAGGGCGCTCCGTCTGGCAACACAACCAGCCAGAGTTATAGTACACTTGGGCAACAGGCCGCTCACGTCTGGCAACACAACCAGCCAGAGTTAAGTCACTTGGGCAACAGGGTGCCACATCTGGCAACACAACCAGCCCGAGTTACAGTACACTTGGGCAACAGGGCGCCACATCTGGCAACACAACCAGCCAGAGTTATAGTACACTTGGGCAACAGGGCGCCCACATCTGGCAACACAACCAGCCAGAGTTATAGTACACTTGGGCAACAGGCCGCTCACATCTGGCATCACAACCAGCCCGAGTTACAGTACACTTGGGCAACAGGCCGCTCACATCTGGCAACAAAACCACCAGCCAGAGTTATATACGGGGCGCTCCCATCTGGCAACACAACCAGCCCGTGTTACAGTACACTTGGGCAACAGGGCGCTCGCGTCTGGCAACACCACAACCAGCCAGAATTATAGTACACTTGGGCGACAAGGCACTCATGTCTGGCAACACAACAATGAACCGGAGTTATAGTAGACTTGGGCAACAATTAGGTCCACATGTCTGGGAACACAGTGATCAACTATTGCTATAAAACGTTATGAACGAGGCACAATAATCAACGTCAGTTGTAACACTTGGGCAACAAGGTGCTCGTGTCTGGTAACACAATAATCAGTTTAAGTTATTTCACTTGGGCTGCAAGGCGTTCACGTCTGGTAAACACAACGGAGAGTCTCAGTTAGTACTCTCGGTAAACGACACCGTTATGTCAAGCTGACCAATGGTGTGCATCAATTGCCATCAATGGGCCCAGTCTGACTGATTGATAGA
>JABMCL010003841.1:580000-592500 GCA_018857735.1 Alviniconcha marisindica
CAGTGACGTCAGCAAAACAAATCGGCGTCACCAGACAGCAGCTGCAATGTCTTATTACATAAGTTTTATGAGAGACCATGTAGTAGACCCCTTTCACTTAAATCTTCGCGCATGCGCAACGGATTGGCGTACGCGATTTGCCGGAAGTAGGGGGGAACGCGTCAGCTGGGTTGCTGGCCGAGCGCATAGCTGTATTTCCCTGGTACTAGTAGTAATGAAAACCTCGCATTTCACGGCGATCAAACCTAACCTGTCTCTCTGATGAGCTTCGACACTTATTCCTCACCGCGGCCTCACAAACTGAACCGGTCAATCTCAGTCCGGTCAATCTCAGTACGCTCTAAGTCAGTGTCAGCACGTTCCCCCCTACGTCCGCTTTGGAGGAGTTGTAACTTGTAGTCAACTCTGACTGGTTGTCGCTGTGCGACAGCGAGATAAACGAAAGGGGTCTATTTCCGAATGGATTAATAAAGTTGTTTCATATCTTGTATACAAAACATCTGCTCGAAGGACAAAACCTTCATCTTCTTTTGACGCACAAGACTCTGTGTGTGTGTGTGTGGTCAGTATGTGTGCGTGTGAGTGTTGTTTTGGCTATTGTCAATAATGTATATGAATAAATATTGATTTTGTGTATCCCTGTAGTACTTTACTTCCCCAGTTGCTCCCAAGCTGACACGGGCAGATGACCTAGTTCAATAAAGCATTCTCTCTCTCTGTCTCTCTGTCTCTGTCTCTGTCTCTCTCTCTCTCTCTCACACACACACACACACACACACACACACACACACACACACACACACACACACACACACACACACACACACACACACACACACACACACACATACACACACGCGCGCGCACCACACACACACACACCGACACCCCCACAAACACGGGCGCACACACTCACACATAGACACACACAAACACCCACACCCCCACACACATACAAACACACACACACTCACACACACACACATACTCTCTCTCTCTTTCACACACACACACACTCTCTCACACACACACACACACACACACACACACACACACACACACACACACACACACACACAACACACACACACACACACACACACACACACCCCCCCCCCCCCCCTCTCACAAGCAGTGACGAAGCCGGTGGCGTTGAAGGCGGTGCTGACGCTGGCTTTGCCGGCGCTGTAGGCGGACACGGTGGCGGCACTGTGGGCGCTGTAGGACACGGTCAGGTAGACGGGGGGCAGGCCCCTGATGCTGATCACAGGCACCTGGAACAGCTGCTTCGTTGGGGACCGGTCCAGCGACACGTTGAAGATGACGCCCAGCTCACGCTTGAAACTGGCCTTGGCGTCCGTCTCTAGATCGGACCTCAGATCGAACTGAGGAAGGGAGGAATCAAGACAGTTAATCAGCGCTCGAAAGACGTCCCACAAACACGACAACAAAGACCCGAGTCGCCTACGGTACCTCTCACCTGGCATGCGAGTAAACACAAGGCACATAAACTCTACCAGAGGTACATCCTCATTCGAGGAAAAGATGAGTAAGTAACTTGGTGTTTTTACGCCCATGGAGAAAAGAGGAACCGCACTGAAACTAGGCAGGTTTAGGGAACTAGGCAGGATTAAAGAGGAACAGTTTATAGAACTAGCAATGAAACTAGGCAGGTTTTACTGATATGTTATATAATTGTGTTATATTTGTTATATTGAATTTAAAAAACACACTAAAAAAACAACAAAACTAGGCAGGTTTAGGAAACTAGGCAGCATTAAAGAGCAACAGTTTAGAGTTAGAGAACTAGCAATGAAACTAGGCAGATTTAGGGAACTAGGCAGGATTAAAGAGGAACAGTGTATAGAACTAGCACTGAAACTAGGCAGGTTTAGGGCACTAGGCTGGATTAAAGAGGAACAGATTATAGAACTAGCAAAGAAACTAGACAGGTTTAGCGAACTAGGTAGGATTAAAGAGGAACAGTTTATAGAACTAGGCAGAGATTGTTATGGAAGCAGGCGGGGATCGTTTCGGACCTTTAAATGGAGAAAGGAGCAGAAATTACTGATGTCTTTGAATGTAAGCACTGCATACAAGAGTCGCCGAAAAGAATACGCATGAACGCACACGGGCTCTACACGCAAATCTGTACTACTATCACTCCAAAAAGGAGGCAGGCAGTGAAGTAGGTACACGTACATATAGACAGACAGACAAACGGACGGACAGACAGGCAGAAACGGACGTAGGCAGGCAGATAAACAGAACGAACGAACGAACGAACAGAGACAAAGACGGTAAAAAATATTACCTGGTTGACGTACTTCACAATCTGTGGCTGGCCGTCGATATTTTTGATCACTAGGTCACTGAAACAGGCCCAAAATCAGCAAAGTGTTGAAACATATGACCGAAAGGCCCCAAGTCCACACAATGTTGGAATTAACCTGAATCGCTGAAACACGCAGTCCCACAGTCAACAAAGCGTTGAAACATTAATCAATGAAACAGGCTCACACTGAACAAAGTGTTGGAACTTGAGTCACTGAAACAGGACCACAGTCAAGAAAGCATTGAAACCTGAATCACATTAAAGCCTGAAGAAAACAAACCCAGCATGACACCCGGGAGGACCCTGGTTAACTTTCGCCTTTAACCTTATTTCCGTGGCGATGAATGAGTAGGCCTATGTCCGTGAGCGATGTCAAATCTTCAAGATGGAAACAATGTCTTACATCAGCAACAAGTAGTTGATTTCAGTACAGTGAAACCCACCATTTAAGTCCACTTTAAAAGAGAGGCAGGGATTAGGGGGTCAACTTACATGGAAATATGGAGGATTTTATTTTGAGAAAGTGGTCTGAAAAGATGTGTGGTCAAGGGTTCGTTCCATTGTAGTACTTACAAGGTATAGGCCAGTTCACTGTCGCCATTGAGCTGGTCCAGATAGAGAACGAAATCGTCCTCGACCTTTTTCACACTTTGACCGCGGGTCACGGTCATCTCCTTCTGACCCCAGCTCTTGTGCAAGGCCAAGGTCATGGGGTCCGAAGCGTTGGCAGCGTTAGCAATATCATTGCCGGCTGATGATGTATTCGCAGAGCTGTGGTCAACGATGGTGACGAAGACACAGAGAGGCCACAGGCGGGAAACACAAAGAAGATTCAGATCGAAGTATAGAAAAATTCAGGTTTTGCTGAGACATTATGAGATCTCAGAACGGTACGATCAGAGTAAATAAAAACAACAGCAACACCGCATTGTGTTCAAAATTATCGTTTAAAAAAACAACAACAAAAAAACCTTTTTTAATGAACTGAAATTGAAGAATGCTGAGCGTCACAAATACGTACACAATAAGATCAGAAAGAGAAATATCAGTGAGAAGAAAGGCATACTCTTATTGTAAAAAGAACTGTTGGGTACATCAGTCCCGACACGGAGCCTCATGAGATTTTCAGTCTCTCAAGTTTGCCTTGAGCATAGGAGTTATCAAAATATATCATTCTGGGGAAGAATGTTACGACGTTGGTTGCTTAGGTCAGACAAGTGTCTTGCTAGCTGTAACCACCGGCACATAACGGTGAGAAGATTTCAGCCCAATACTAGCAATGAAAAACATCATACTGAGTAAGAATAAATGTAAATGTAAGACAAGAGTAAGCGGTAAAATATTTTTGGCTGACACATGCTAAGTGGCTCTAAATAAAGGGAAACATTAATGGTAGCAACTGAAGGAAAATATTGTACTTAATTAATGTTTTACTGTTAGTTTCAGATTTCCTTTTCTAAACCAAACATTTGTTGGATTTAATTAAAGCAATGAAAGTATTCTGCGAAGGGAGTTAACGCTACAAGTAAACAAACTCTGTCCTAAAGACAGACAGACACTCACTCACTCACTCACTCACACGCAGGATCGCTCACACACACACACACACACACACACACACACACACACACACCACACACACACACACACACACACACACACACACACACACACACACACACACACACACACACACACACACACACACACACACATGTACGCGACAAACACAAACGTACACGCTCGCATAAACAAGCACACACATATGCACCTACGCATGCACATACCAACATACGCATACACTTCTCCCAACTCCTACCCCAACATGCCCCCACCTCCACCCCTGTTCTACCCACCTGTTGTCCTCGTCGCCAATGTTGAAGGGGATGGTGGTGGTGAAGTTGGCGTGCCAGTCGATGTTGTTGAGGATGTTGGAGACGAGGTTGGACAGACCACGGCGATAGCGCCGCTTCTTCTCCAGCCTGTCCTCGCGGTGTAGGTGCTGCTTGGCCGCCTTCTTGCCAGGGTCGTAGTGGAAGTGGATGTTGGCCTCCTCCATCATGTCGAAAGGCCTGGCACACGAAGAAGGCAGGATGGAAGAAGAAGAAGAAGAAAAAGAAGAAGAATATATTGATCGCTTTCATTTAGATCTGTTCTCTTTTCTCGAGCAGACTCATCGCGCTCATGTCGCATTTTATTCTGAATGATGATGGTGATGATGTAGAGCTTCATGTCCTCGGATGTCGGGTTGACATATTAGGGACGAACTGTGACCAATGCCTAAGCACGGTCCAATGCTGCTTTACGTCCACAGAAACCGTAAGGCTCATTAGGACGGAAAGCCCAGGACGGCTACCTCGACTCTCACACAGCTCCTGAACTCTCAATTCTGAATGAGCGACTATAACCTTTTTGTAGCGCTAAAATCTGAAACAAGAATGACTGCTAGCTTTGTAAAACAATAACGTTTTATCCTAATAAATAGCGTTCTTTCGAACCTTTTATGTGCCTGGATCTCTTTTTATAGCGTGTTTTCAATATCCACCGAAGTGGTGCACTCACAGCGCTATTTAGTTGTTGCCTGGCTGGTGCCACATGAAACTGCAGCCGTCTCGGCGCAAGTTCTGTGTACACCATACACCTATGCACCAATATACAGTGTCACTTCATTCAAAGCCAAATATGCGGGATGCATGTGTGTATAACTGTAACCTGAAGATTGTCAAAGAAGAAGAAGAAGAAGAGATAGAGGAGGAGGAAGAGGAAGAAGACGATGGAATAGTCAAAGACAGACCTAAGACGGAAATGTGACTGAAGACGGAAACAAGACGCCAAAAGGAAACACGGAAACTGACAGGTTAAAATAGAACAAAACAGTCCGACATGAGACACCGTCACCAAACGCAGTGTAGACTGACAGGAATGGCGTTTCTATCTCTTGCATGCCAAATTGTGTGGATGTAAGAAAGGCACAAAGAAGACTGAGTAAATGAGAGATTCTCAACAAGACAATGCAGCAGCATTAAAACACTTCTCCACACGTTATTCGGTAAAATCAATATTGACCAATTTCATCATCCCCACAGCCCCGGGGACACCACAAAAAAGCAACCCCCCTTCCGACCCCCCCCCCCGAACGCCCCAAAACAACAACAACAACAACACACACATACACACGCACACATCACCACCACCACCACCACCACCACCACAGCCATTACAACAACAAAAATAAACAAGAACAAAAAACAAGCACAATAACAAACAAAACAACAAAAAGCAAGCACAGCAACAAACAAAACAGACACAGACACAGACACACACACACACTCATACAGACGCACACACAAAGACACACACGCACGCACGCACCAACGCACGCACGCACACACACACGCACACAACAACAACAAACAAAACACACACACACACACACCACACACACACACACACACACACACACACACACACACACACACACACACACAACAACAACAACAACAAAAACCCACCAAAAACCACCACCAACAACAAAACCACACACACTTAACAACGACAACAAACCAACCCCAAACCAAGAACCACCACCACCACCACCACCACCAGCACCACAGTGCCACAGCCAGTCAGCCAGCCAGACACACAGACACTACACGATTGGCTCACCCTGCCGGGACGTGATGGATGGTGACCTGGCTCTCCAGCGGGAAGAAGATGGACGCGATCTTCACGTAGATGCCCGTGCCTTGGGGGCGGTGTCGGGTGGCGTTGCACCCCCACTTCGGTCCCGCCACCACCACCTGGTCCACCCGCCATCCCCGGGCCGGAGTGGAGTCGGTCATCAGCAGCATCAGTCTGTCGCCGACACACGCCACCCGCTGTGGGGACACACAGGGGTGGTGACATTAAGGTCCACACGCATTAAAGAAGAGGATGCACCTCTGGTGGAGTTTATGTACCATTAAGGTCCACACGCATTAAAGAAGAGGATGCACCTCTGGTGGAGTTTATGTACCATTAAGGTCCACACGCATTAAAGAAGAGGATGTACCTCTGGTGGAGTTTATGTACCATTAAGGTCCACACACATTAAAGAAGAGGATGCACCTCTGGTGGAGTTTATGTACCTTATCCACACGCATTTAAGAAGAGGATGCACCTCTGGAGTTTATGTACCATTAAGGTCCCCACCATAAAGAAGAGGATGCACCTCTGGTGGAGTTTATGTACCATTAAGGTCCACACGCATTAAAGAAGAGGATGTACCTCTGGTGGAGTTTATGTACCATTAAGGTCCACACACATAGGAGGTGCACCTTGTGGAGTTTGTACCATAAGGTCACAGAAAGAAGAGGATGTACCTCTGGTGGAGTTTATGTACCATTAAGGTCCACACACATAAAGAAGAGGATGTACCTCTGGTGAAGTTTATGTACCTTGTATTTACACGCATATGCCGGGTGGGAGTTATCGTAAGGTCCCCACTAGGAGGTCCTTGGTGAAGTTTTGTACTTGTATTTAGTATTGTCGTAGCACTACTTGTATTTCTGTGTCTACCCCCACCCCCCCCCATTCTCTCTCTCTCTCCCCTTCACACAATTTTCATCAAGATGTGAGGCAGAGGCTTGTATTTTAGGTGGACAATTTCACTCAGAATGCTTTCACCAATGTCATTCAGCTCTACGATCTCAGCAAGCACGCCATTGCTATGCAGCTGAAATCTTTCCCCGCTCTTTTTCTTCTCCTTTGTGTTAACTGACTTCCCCCACCCCACCCGTTATATTAACTCTATCCACCCCTCCCCTCGCTCCCCCCTCCCCCTCCCCTTTGTCTCAACCCTCACCTTAACTTCAGGCATGTCATCCAGCTCTATGATCTCAGCAAGCGTGCCCTCGCTGTGTAGCTGAAACTTCTCCCCGCTCTCCCCTTCCTCCCTTGCGTTAACTCTCTTTCTCTCTCTCCCCCTCTCCCCGTCCCCTCCCCCCTGTCTCCCTCCCCCTTTGTCTCAACCCTCACCTTAACTTCAGGCATGTCATCCAGCTCTACGATCTCAGCACGCATGCCCTCGCTGTGTAGCTAAAACCGCTCCCAGTTCTCCTCTTCTCCGTTGCATTAACACTCCCCCCCCCTCCCCCTCCTCCCCCCCCCCTTCCCTGTCTCGACTCTCACCTTAACTTCAGGCATGTCATCCAGCTCTATGATCTCAGCACGCGTGCCCTCCTTAAGCTGAACCTCCCCGCTCTCTCTGTTGCGTTAACCCCCCACCCACCCGCCCTTCCCTCCCTCTATCTTCCCTCCCTCCCCTTCCCCCTGTCTCGACTCTCACCTTAACTTCAGGCATGTCATCCAGCTCTATGATCTCAGCACGCGTGCCCTCGCTTTGAAGCTGAAACCTCTCCCCGCTCTCCTCTGTTGCGTTAACCCCCCCACCCCCACCCCCCCCCTTTCCCTCCTCTCTATCTCTCCCCTCTCCTCCCCCCTCCCCTTCCCCCTGTCTCGACTCTCACCTTAACTTCAGGCATGTCATCCAGCTCTATGATCTCAGCACGCGTGCCCTCGCTTTGAAGCTGAAACCTCTCCCCGCTCTCCTCTGTTGCGTTAACCCCCCCACCCCCACCCCCCGCCCTTTCCCTCCTCTCTATCTCTCCCCTCTCCTCCCCCCTCCCCACTCCCCATCTGTCTCAACCTTCACCTTAATTTCAGGCATGTCATCCAGCTTTACGATCTCAGCAAGCGTGCCCTCGCCGAGCAGCTGAAACCGCTCCCAGTTCTCCTCTTCCTCCTTTGCGTTAACACCCCCCCCCTTTCCCTCCTCTCTATCTCCCACCTCCCCTTCCTCTGTCTCAACCCTCACTGTAACTTCAGGCATGTCATCCAGCTCTATGATCTCAGCACGCATGCTCTCGCTGTGCAGCTGAAACGTCTCCCCGCGATCCTATTCCTCCTTTGCGTTAACTCTCTCTCTCTCTCCCTCTCTCTCCCCCTCCCCCCTCTCTCCCTTCCCCTTTGTCTCAACCCTCACCTTAACTTCAGGCATGTCATCCAGCTCTACGATCTCAGCAAGCGTGCCTTCGCTGTGCAGCTGAAACTTCTCCCCGCTCTCCCCTTCCGCCTCATCCACGTCATGCTTGAAGCGCTTGTCCTTGGACGCCGCCTGGCTCTGCGGCGAACACAGCAGCAGCAGCAGCAGTAGCAGGGACCACCAGGCCACCGTCGCCCGCAGCGGTCCAGGGGTCCAGCCCGACGATCTGGCTAGCATCCTGCGAGGCCTGCCCGTGTCTGCTGGACGAAATCAGAGTCAATGACTGTCCCAAACTCCAAGCATTGGTTTACGACATCCTTCCTTCAACCACTGCCGTATTTAGTTACGCCATAGGGTCCAGAAAACTGTCAGCTAACGAGCCGTTTTTTTTTATTGGTGCTCAAACAGTAGTCAGTTTGTTAACAAACAACTCAAATTATATCAGACGTTTACTTTATAACTGACCATGTTGCTTACGCCAGCTGAAATAAAACCAAAATCATTTGAATCGAGACGGAACTCTTTTTTTTCCTTTTCTTTTTACCCGGGGTGGATGCGCCTCATGTTTACGTGCGTGTTGGGCGCTAGGTTGCTTCTACAGTCATCCAGCCCTTTGGAGGGCGCTGACCGCGTCGGTGGACAGCTACGCGGAGATAAAGAGTTCCCCTTCAGCGTTGTAACCAAATCTGGCAGAGTTCGGAGGAAGGTGCCAGTAAGCGATGCTCGGAGTGTGTGACTGTCCGTGTAGCTGTAGACGACTGGTCACGGACCACTGATTCATGGTCATGGTCATGGACCATTCTTAATTCTTAATGAGCTAACTGTCAAGGTGGGCCGGTCGCCAGATCGAAAAGTGATAATGGGGTGTGTAAAAACGGCGACAACGCACGGAGACTTTTGTCGTCCGCACCGCAACCTATACGCAACCTATATACCCAAGCCTCGCTTTCGATGCCGGTCACCTTGGTGACTTCACCTCATGAATGCATTTTGGGAATGATCCATTGCGCACCATGAACACGGCAGCAGCTCTTCCCAGGAGTGGCCTCACTGAGGGATATTGCCGAAAATGATGAGCCGAAATATTATGACTGACTGACAATGAAGCTTAACGTCCACAGAAACCACATACGGTTTGCTAGGGATGGGGGAAGTGTGAAAGGGGTAATGCACCTATGCCCAACTCCACTCGCTTCAAGGGTTAGGGGCAATGTACCTATGCCTAACGCCACTCGCTTCAAGGATTAGGGGCAATCTACCTATGCCTAACACCACTCGCTTCAAGGCGTAGGGGTACTGTACCTATGCAAGGCGTAGGGGCAATCTACCTATGCCTAACACCACTCGCTTCAAGGCGTAGGGGTACTGTACCTATGCAAGGCCTAGGGGTAATGTACCTAAGCCTAACGCCACTCGCTTCAAGGCGTAGGGGTAACATACCTATGCCTAACACCACTCGCTTTAAGGCGTAAGGGTAATGTACCTATGCCTAACACCACTCGCTTTAAGGCGTAGGGGTACTGTACCTATGCCTAACACCACTCGCTTCAAGGCGTAGGGGTACTGTACCTATGCCTAACACCACTCGCTTTAAGGCGTAGGGGTACTGTACCTATGCCTAACACCACTCGCTTTAAGGCGTAGGGGTACTGTACCTATGCCACCCACTCGCTTAAGGCGTAGGGTACTGTACCTATGCCTAACACCACTCGCTTTAAGGCGTAGGGGTACTGTACCTATGCCTAACACCACTCGCTTCAAGGCGTAGGGGTACTGTACCTATGCCTAACACCACTCGCTTTAAGGCGTAGGGGTACTGTACCTATGCCTAACACCACTCGCTTTAAGGCGTAGGGGTACTGTACCTATGCCCGACTCCACTCGCTTCAAGGCGTAGGGGTACTGTACCTATGCCTAACACCACTCGCTTTAAGGCGTAGGGGTACTGTACCTATGCCTACCACTCGCTTCAAGGCGTAGGGGTACGTACCTATGCCGACCCACTCGCTTAAGGCGTAGGGGTACTGTACCTATGCCTAACACCACTCGCTTTAAGGCGTAGGGGTACTGTACCTATGCCTAACACCACTCGCTTTAAGGCGTAGGGGTACTGTACCTATGCCTAACACCACTCGCTTTAAGGCGTAGGGGTACTGTACCTATGCCTAACACCACTCGCTTTAAGGCGTAGGGGTACTGTACCTATGCCCGACTCCACTCGCTTCAAGGCGTAGGGGTACTGTACCTATGCCTAACACCACTCGCTTTAAGGCGTAGGGGTACTGTACCTATGCCTAACACCACTCGCTTTAAGGCGTAGGGGTACTGTACCTATGCCCGATTCCACTCGCTTCAAGGTGTAGAGGTACTCTACCTAAGCCTAACACCACTCGCTTTAAGGCGTAGGGGTACTGTACTTATGCTTTACACCACTCGCTTTAAGGCGTAGGGGTACTGTACTATGCTTTACACCACTCGCTTCAAGGCGTAGGGGTACTGTACCTAAGCCTAACACCACTCGCTTTAAGGCGTAGGGGTACTGTACCTATGCTTTACACCACTCGCTTTAAGGCTAGGGGACTTACCTATGCGCTTCAAGGCTAACGACCACTAAACATCGCTTTAAGGCGTAGGGGTACTGTACCTATGCCCGACTCCACTCGCTTCAAGGTGGTAGATGCCTAAACGCACTGTACTACTACCTAAGCCTAACACCACTCGCTTTAAGGCGTAGGGGTACTGTACTTATGCTTTACACCACTCGCTTTAAGGCGTAGGGGTACTGTACTTATGCTTTACACCACTCGCTTCAAGGCGTAGGGGTACTGTACCTAAGCCTAACACCACTCGCTTTAAGGCGTAGGGGTACTGTACCTATGCTTTACACCACTCGCTTTAAGGGCCATATGAACGAGGAGCAAAAAGCCTCCATTATAGCGTTTATCTTCTAAACGGTAACGACACTGAACAAATCGGCATGTGTGGAGCGCAAATAGGACTATCCGGCCGGCCTAAACGCGTTTAAAGTTATAGATTCTAAACGCATACTCGCACACACACACACACACACACACACACACACACACACACACACACACACACACACACACACACACACACACACACACACACACACACACACACACACACACACACACACACACATACATACAGGCGCAGGCACACAGGAGCATACTGTCTATATAAAACTTAATTTATACACAATTTAAAACGAGCAGTAAACAGAGACTTGAGACGAATGAAGACACCAGCACGCAACGGAAAACATGGCAGGTCTATTAAGTTTTGGGAAAAGAAATGTCTTAAGGTTTGAGCTGAAGGAGTTTAGAGAGGGTTTCTGGCGGAATACTGTGTAGGACTATCCGGCCGGCCTAAACGCGTTTAAAGTTATAGATTCTAAACGCATGCTCGCACACACACACACACACACACACCACACACACACGCTCACACACAACACACACACACACACACACACACACACACACACACACACACACACACACACACACACACACATCACGTCATCAACAACAAGCACTACAACCACCGCACACACGCACGACACACTCACACACACACAACACACACCCCACACACACACACACACACACCACACACAACAGCCACACACACGCCCCACTCACTCATATCACACACCACACCACACAACACAACACACACGCACACCACATCACACACACACACACACACACAACACACACACACACACACACACACACACACACACACACACACACACACACACACACACACACCACACACACAACAACACACACACAACCGATCACGAATTCTTCGGCAGCATAGAAGCTGGTATCCGGAAAATTTCCAAAAGGCCCAAAAAAGGGCAAAGCTTACTCGTGAAACTCACATGTGAACCGAGAAAAATCTGACTGAAAAAATCATTTCTTCAAAATCAAAACATATTTCGTTTGAACTCAGTAAACTTCATGGAACTGTACCTTACCTTACGGGGAGCGGGGATAGCTCTGGTTAGAGCGTCGGACTCGTGATTGAAAGGTCCCGGGTTCGAGTCCCTGCGTGAGCAACGGGAGAATTGTCATCTCCAGGATCAACTTTCTGTACTGACTCTTACTT
>JABMCL010003841.1:597500-647500 GCA_018857735.1 Alviniconcha marisindica
GGTCCCCACCGCCTTAACATAGTGGTTGATAATTGTTCTGGTGGTGGTCCACGGCCTCTGGCGGTGGTCCACGGCCTCTGGTGGTGGTCCTCGGCCTCTGGTGGTGGTCCACGGCCTCCTCGGTCTTTTGAGGGTCGGACTGCGCGGACGAGCCACTCACTCTTTCTCCCCCACCCCTTTCCCCCCCACCCCTTTCCCCGTCCCCAATAAGCCTTCTCGCTTCTGTGGACGTAAAGCAACACGTTTACTTTACTTACACGCAACAGGCACTTAAGCTTGATCCAAAAACTGCAGGGATTCACGCTGCATGTCATAACTGCGCATCACCTGAGCACAGAGGTCGAACACTCGATAATCTTGACCCGAGGTGGTCAGATTGTTGCAGCAATGCTGTTCTTTCAGTGCTGAGTGGTGTCATGACATAGCGACCTTCAGCTATTTCAGCAACAAGGAAGAGATTGTTAGCAAATCGTGCGTGTGTGCTTGTGCGTGCTTGTGCGTGCTTGTGCGTGCGTGTGTGTGTGTGTGTGTGTGTGGGGTGTGTGTGTGTGTGTGTGTGTGTGTGTGTGTGTGTGTGTGTGTGTGTGTGTGTGCTCGCGCGTGCGTATGCATATATATATATGTGCGTGTGTGTGCGTGTATGTGCGTGCGTGCCTCTGTGTGTGTGTGTGTGTGTGTGTGTGTGTGTGTGTGTGTGTGTGTGTGTGTGTGTGTGTGTGTGTGTGTGTGGTGGTGTGAGTGTGTGCGTATGCGTGTGTGTGTTTGCACATGCGTGTCGTATATGTGTGAGTATGCACTCATGCGCGTGTGCATGTGTGTTTGTGCGTGCTGCATGCGCGCGTCAGTATACTTGTGTTGGTGTCAAAGAGAAGGGTGGGGGAGGGAAAGAGGATAAGGAGAGGAGAGAGAGAGAGAGAGAGAGAGAGAGAGAGAGAGAGAGAGAGAGAGGAAGAGAGAGAGAGAGAGAGAGAGCAACCTAAATTTACAGTCCATGTATTTACATCCTGTCACTTTGGAGGATTTTAGATTGTGTATTCGCTCAGATACAGTCGTTTGGCTGTCGAGGGGTGTTGGTGGTGGTTAAAAGCCAGTTATCTATGTTTGGACTGCGTGCGTGTCCCATTTTGAAAAGAGAAAGAAGAAGAAAGCACTTAACCACACGCCGACACCCACCCACCTAGACATGAAGGCACGCGCACACAAAAACTACCCAGCAAGCCACTCAGTCATACACACACACACACACACACACACACACACACACACACACACACACACACACACACACACACACACACATTTTATTTATATGCACGCTTGTCGAGCGGCTCATCTCCAGATGGGCCCCAAGCGCTTCACAGTGGCAACTATAACGCTATTCCGTACGGGGAGCGGGGATAGCTCAGTGGTTAGAGCGTCGGACTCGTGATCGAGAGGTCCCGGGTTCGAGTCCCGGCAGGAGGCGGCAGGAGAATTTTCTTCTCCATGGTCCACTTTCTGTGCTGACTCTTATTTCGGTATCGGGTTCCACCCCCGTGTTACCGCAGTAGCACGTAAAAGATCCCGGTCAGTCTGCCAAAAGTGCAGGTGGCAGGTTACAGCTAAACACACATACACTCTGCCTATGTGGCTTTGAATGAAGTGACACTGTAACCTGGTGCATCGTTGATTAGTGTACACAGAACTTGCGCCGAAACGGCAGCATTTCACGTGGCACCAGCCATGCAACAACCACAGAGCCACTTCCGGGGATATTAATAATACGCGCTATAAAAGGATACTGTCACTCATTCAGAATCACATGCCAATGTGCACAGTGAGTCGGCTCGAGAGCAGAGAATAGCGCTATATAAAAGCTATGAATAATATTCTCTGCGTCCGAGCAAACCCACTGCGCCCTAGTCTAGTGACTGTCGCCGTACACAGAGTATCTTCATGTTGCTGTTGAATATCCACCGAAGTCGTGAACTTAAGCGCTGTTTGGTTGTTCCATGGCTGGTGCCACATGAAACTACTGCCGTCTCGGCGCATCAGTGTTCTGCGTACACCATACAACCACTCACCAGTGTACGGTTTCATTTCATTCCAAGCCACATACGTACTGTGTATGTGAATTTAGGTCTAACTTCTAACTTCTAACTTTTGGCAGAATGATTGGGATCGTTTACGTGCTGCTGCGGTAACACGGGGGTGGAAAGCATACCGAAAGAAGAGTCAGCACAGAAAGTCGACCCTGGAGAAGAAAATTCTCCCGCCGTTCCTGCAGGGATTCGAACCCGGGACCTTTCCATCACGAGTCCGTCGCTCTAACCACTGACATATCCCCGCTCCCCAGGTTCACATGATCTGAAAGACATCCACTTCAAGGTGTTTGATGCATCTATTTCAGAGACAGGATGAAAGCAGGGGAGAGGCGTTCCGGTGATAGATGGGCTAGGAGGGCACGGCTGAAGAGGTGTCCGGTCTGAAGAGTGTCCGGTCTGAAGAGGTGTCGGTCCGAAGAGGTGTCTGGTCTGAAGAGGTGTCCGGTCTGAAGAGGTGTCCGGTCTGAAGAGGTGTCCGGTCTGAAGAGGTGTCCGGTCTGAAGAGGTGTCCGGTCTGAAGAGGCGTCCGGATATTTTGAAGTTTAGCAGAGAAGAAAGAAGAGAAGAAAACAAATAACAAAACACAAACAACAAAAGCAAAACAACAACAAAACAAACAAACAACAACAAACAAAACAAACAAACAAACAAAAACTACAAATACACATGTCCACATCTCTTTGCGGATGATACTGAACTGTACAGATCTGCTTCTCCTTGTGCAGCTTTCCGACCATCGAAGCCTCCATTCCAGTTGAGAATGTCTGGGAAGTTCAGAATAAACTTAAGTTAAATGACGACAAAAAAGATTTTTTTGGATAGGCTCTGCTATTGTCCCGTTTGTGACAAATCCGCTTCGCCTCTCACTTTTGTTTTGCTTTTGTTCTTCGTCTGATCTAGAGGGTAACTCTATTTTATATTTTTTTGTATTTTTTATATAGATCTGAAATAACACACATTTAGTTTCTACTTCTACAAGACCCTGTAGTGCAGTACGCTACGAAAGTATACCGAAACTTGGGTCATAAGGTCACCACAAGGAAGTAGAAGTCTCCCTTGCCCAGTGGAGCCGTTCGATGGGTCAAAATGGGTAGATCAATAAATCACTGGTGTTCGTGTATTGATTTTAGCCAGTTCTTATCTAGGGTGCTGTGTGGAGAGAATGGCATGCAAGGGAAAACATCGGCTGATCGCTGGGGAGGTAAATTCACGACACTCGTCTTATCGGTGTGTGCTCAGAGTGCCATGTATTCCACAGGGCCGCTGTGGACTTTGATCTTTGAAACGTATTCTCTTTCAAATATCATCTGGCTATAGATATTTTGAAATTCAGGCATATTAATAA
Source organism: Alviniconcha marisindica (assembly GCA_018857735.1). Taxonomy (NCBI): domain Eukaryota; kingdom Metazoa; phylum Mollusca; class Gastropoda; family Provannidae; genus Alviniconcha; species Alviniconcha marisindica. The sequence goes on from JABMCL010003841.1 coordinate 600,930, forward strand.
GAGTTAAACCGGATTTTGCTGGAAGACCGGTACGAGAGAATGTTTTGGACAGTAATCCTTCTTCCCGGGTCATACTTGGGTGTTGGTGCATCATGCGCGCACGCGCACACACAATACACACACACACACACACACGCGCGCGCGCGCGCGCACACACACACACACACACAACACACACACACACACACACACACACACACACACACACTCACACACACTGCACATTCACACACACTCAGACATATACATACTCTCACTCATGTAGACACACACACACACACGTGCGCGCGCGCACACACGCACTCACGCGCGCGCACACGCACGCACGCACGCACACACACACGCACACGCACGCACGCACGCACGCACGCACGCACACACACACACACACACACACAAACACACGCACGCACACGTTGCGCTCTCTTACATGTAAACGTACGTGATTAGCCTCTGTCATTTCATTTGAGGTCTGTGCGTGACGAGAGTCGCGTGTTACGCTTTGTTACTGAGAATAAGATTGATGAGGGCAGTCTCAACAGTTATTGATCAACTAGAGGATGTTGACCCTTTTGAAGATGTACCCCTGGTGGAGTTTATGTACCTTGTATTTACACGCATGCCAGGTAAGAGTTACCGTAGGCGACTCAGGTCTTTGTTGTACTTGTGTTACGTATTTTCGAGCGCTAATTAACTCCCTTGTGTGTTGATTCAACAGTTATTTATTTACGATCAAACAGAAATACGACGATGATCGTCTGATGATCATTATTATGTCAGTAAAACAGCAATCAAGAACCAGTCAGCCGAAGGTGTTTTTTGTTGTTGTGTTCTTAATACCTTTATTAACATCAATGAAGGAATTAGTCAAACAAAATAGCACTGTATCATTTCATCGCTCTCTGATTCACTTTACACACTCACTCTTTCGTTTACTCTCTCGTTCTTTTATGAACTTACCAAACCTACTCATACATTCACCCATCCGCCCACTTTCATTCATTCATTTCTTCACCCACTCACGCTCCCGATCACTCATTCATTCATCCACTCACGCGCCCAATCACTCATTCATTCACCCACTCACGCACCCAATCACTCATTCATTCACCCACTCACTCGCTTTTTTTATTCACACACTCATTCAGTCAAAGAAGCCAGTACGGAACCAAATCAAATACTTGTGTTTATTGTTTATTATTAAAAACAAATCTTGTTATTATTATTGGTGCAACTTGCTGACACATGATGTTGTCATGATAATTGTAAGGTCAGTCTAACATCACTCATTTGAAAAGACTTTAAATAAAAAAGGAAGAAGAAGAAGAAGAAGCTGCAAACTACAAGTTCAACACTATTTTACAGTACAGGTAACTGCTTCACATTGTGAGTCTTTTTTTCGTGTCCGTCAGCGATTCACACTTTTTAAAATAACATCTGCAACAAGAACATTTAAAATCTAAAGTGAAACATATGTGCCAATGCTACACAAAGAAGAAGACAAAGAAAAGCAACTTGACGCTAAATGTAATTCTGTTGTTTTGATGTTTATAGAGAAAGTCTATTTCGTTTGAATTGAATACGTTAAAAAAACAAGACAGTTATTCGGGTAACTATGCCTTCTATGCCCACTGCGCCTTCGAAAAGACAGCTTAGTTGGTTAGTTCTTGCATTTTAACGTCTCGTCAACCGCACAGGGTCACCCAAGGACGACAAAAAGACAGGATAAAATATAAAATAACATATACGTAAGCTAGAAGACAGGAGAAAATATAAAATAACATATACGTAGGCTATCTATACGACACTGAAAAGTAAACTGTAAAAGAAAAAGAAGAAGAAAAGATAACCAAACAACAACAAGTTATATGAGTATTGTTATACACACACACACACTTTTGTTGTTGTTGAGTTTTTGTTTAATGTCCTCAGATGCTAAAAGCATATTAAGGACAACACACACTTTAAAACCCCTAACGACTAAAACTGAAGCGGCTGCTGGGTAGTGACTACATCAAAGAGCAGAATATATAAAGGATAATGAAATACGTGGCTAAACACTAAGCTCTGTTGTCATACTTATTATTATTATTCATAGCTTTTACATAGCGCTATTCTCTGCTCTCGAGCAGACTCACTGCGCACATTGGCATGTGATTCTGAATGATACTTCTTAATTGTAATTTGGGAATCCAAGCAGTTTGGGCAACATTCCACAACTGGTGGTGCGCATAACAGGAAAGAAAATTAAACAAGTCCTAGGGATGGTACAGAAAAGCAGGCTAAAAACACACAGGCTACATCTTAATCACGAGGACTACAGATCCAGTAAAGTTGTGTAGGTGCTGGTCAGGCCGTTGTCAAAAACGGCCTGCACGCTGACGTAGATTCTAGACAAAGATTTCCAGCAATGTCCTCTGTAGTGGGTCGACTTTGTCGTCACGTGGTTGATGACGTCACCATAGCCCTCCTCCGTACCAGCAAAGAGAGAAAACGTGACGTCACGAGTGACGTCAAACACATGACGCCAATCCACTTGCAGCTCTTCTCTGACCAGCGACGCAGTGGCGTCTCTTCCTGAAATCGACAGAGCCAGGATGAAGTATCAGTCCTTCGTTCACACGGGAGAAACTGTTGATATTCTGACCCAGTCCAGATTAAAAGCAAAGCGTATGGTGGGAAAGAGTCAGGAAAAAAATAAAAAAATAATTTTAAAAAAATAAAGAAAGAAAGAGTTAACGGCGGCGACTTTAAAGGAGAAAGGGAAGGCAAAAAAGAATTTAAAGAAGAGAAATAAGGCTAATTTGAGGTAAAAGATGTTGACAACGCCCATAACAATGATGCTGTTGACGATAAAAAGGTTGTGGCAACGACGCTAAATGGTGACCATATAATGCATAACCGCAAAATCATCTTTCGCAGCACACACACACACACACACACACACACACGCACACGCACACACGCACGCGCGCACGCATACCCATGCATGCACGCACGCATACGCACGCACGCACGCACGCACACCCACTCACCACCCACCAACGGATCTTTCTTCTTACTCACCTGTCTGTAGCGGTTTAGAGTCATCCAGCAGCGCTGTCGCGGACACCACCTCTGACGTCATCATCCGGTCATTAACAGCCTTCAGCTGCCCCGTGATGACCCCTCTGCCTGAACCCCCCTTTCCCCGTTCCAACATGGCTGCTGTCTTGTACACGTCCAGGGGAGACCATGCCGTCAGGGGACGCGACTCCAGCAGGAATCGGAAGTAGAAACGCGTCACAGAAGGATCTTGGACTCCGCGCCAGAAGAACTGCAGACTGGAATTGCTGGATCGGACTTGGGGACTGGACCGGTCGTAAGGCGACATGAGGGCATTGTTGGAAATGGTCTCCATGGTAATCTGCAGTGAATGAGACACAAGTTGTGGTTTGACAAAATAACATCAACAATCTAGATGAAGATATCACAATACATCAGACTGAAACGCAAATGCCAGTTAAGATACAGAGTTGCTTCACTTAAACATACAATTATCTTAACAAGCAATACTAGTACGTAAGAAATAATGTTAAAATGTTGAAAGTTTCCATCCTCTTGCAGAGGTAATCCCTCCTCTTCAAAAGAGAGAGAGAGAGAGAGAGAGAGAGAGAGAGAGAGAGAGAGAGAGAGAGAGAGAGAGAGAGAGAGAGAGAGAGAGAGAGAGAGATGAAACAAAAAAAGGTAAGAAAATAATATAGAGCAATAAAAAAAATGTGGAATTTTTTTCGAACAATCGAAACAAAGGAACAGAAAACATATCCTTCACTTTTTGTTTTGTTGTTGTATTCTTTTTTAGTGTTTGACACTGTTTTGTTTCAACCTGATTTTTAATGTTTTTGTGCATTTTCTTGTCATGAGAAAAGGAAAAAGATAGGGGAAGAAAGGGAAGTAATTCAGATCGATCAGTCCTGACAACAGAAGACAAAACTGCCTTGATGCTTTTTTAATTTTTATTTTTAAAGGCCAATACCTGGGTCACATCCGGAGGACGAAGCAGAACGGTAACCGGAAGTGAACTGGTCGTGGTGTGGAGTTGAACCGTGTTGACGCAGGTGACGTGGACTTTGACTTCTGAACCGTGCTGGGCCCCAAGTAACTGCCACTGACATTCACCTTCGGTCACGTGACCCAACTGCTGCTCCGCTGATTGGTTAGTGGCTTGGCCCTCTGTCAGAAGAGAAGGTGGTGGCGAAAATCGTTATATTTTCATACAAACTACCAAGATACTTCTAACGACTACTGTGAGTTATATGTACAGCTATATATAAAAAATGACACTACAAAATGCCCCACCCCCCCCACCCCGCCCTCACATCAATAAAACAAACGAAACGAAAACAAAACAAAACAATAACAACAAAACAACAACAAACAAACAAATCTAAAAACAACGAACAAGCCGACATCTTAACATCAAACGTTTATGCAACAACCTTGATACGAAATTAAATGTCTAACATGTTTAAGCAAATGTCGCTAATAAAAAGGAACATCGAGGAACAGAAAGATGTTACTGACCGCTCTGTTATACACATGATATACTATCTGAGGAATGGAAGAGAAAAGCGTTTCCGAAAATATACACTGTCGGGCGAAAAGAGTACAGCTAATGAAATAATCTGTTACCGATAGTGCAAATGGACCACACTGCACACTGCTTGCCGACAGATTCTGTACTCTTGCACGAATAATGTCGGCCGATAGCATTCATGTGCGAAATGACGTATTATCGACCGACAGTATTCTTGTACAAAGTGATGTACTATTGATAAACAGCACTCATGTACGAAAATTTACTGTTGGCCGAAAGAAGCACAACAGATCTGTGATTCGAAGATCGATTATTTTTGAGCTGTTCTTTCGGTCAACATAGCAATCACTATGCCTTACCCAAACGGCACGTGCACAACTCCACTCCGCTCTCTCTGTCTTCTGCTGTCCAGCTTGCTTCCGCCCACACTTCTGTGCCGTTGGCCTGACCTTCACCCTCATACCGCAAGGTCAACGTGACCTCGGACACGTGGGGCCCCGTCCGGTCAAAGGTGATCGGCTGAGAAGCGAAGCGTGACCACTCCCCGGCCTGGTTCTCGGACACCGCGGTGGCGTAAATGGGCGTGGCGTGTTGCACGTGTACATCGACGATCACGTGGCCGCTGTGACCCACCGCCGTCCAAGGTCGGACCTGAAGGCCGCCGTCCGTGGTTCCCACGCCGACCATCATGGACTTGATTCCTGATTCCCGGTCTCGGATGCGCGCGCAGACGGAAACGGAAGTGAGCGACACCTGAGTGAGGGTGAGCGACTGTCCGGGAGACGGCACGGTGCGAGAACATCGATAGAGCTTAGCGGTGATGGCGGCGCCTGGCTGGGATTCGACAACCATCTGCACCCTGAGGAGGTCGCCACTGTATGGGGACAGGAAGCTGTGTTGAGCAGTGGCGACACCTGACGGAGAGAGAGCGGAAGTGAAGCGGCATCTTCAGCTCAGCGACGTGGAGGAAGCCGTCAGCAGACTCGTCCACACCCACAACAGCAGTCACCTCCACGCTCATTAAGTCCCAGCTGTCGGTGACGTTGGTCATTATGTCAGCCACGTACGTATCGTGCAAGACGGAGGTGGCGGGTTGGAGAGACAGAGCTGTCTCCTCTTGCAGGCGGAAGTCGGTGCAGGTGACTCCCTCTGGCGGCGTGACGTCAACCAAGATGGCGGGTGATAGCACGACTTGGCTCTCCAGTCCGGCGGCGTCCCTTGCCTTCACTGCCACCTGATATCTGTGGACAGGTAAAACACAACAACAACAGACACTGTATTCAAATGGCACCGACGCGTGGTACCTGTGGACAGGTAAAAAACAACATACTCTGTATTCAAATGGCACCGCCACCTGGTATCCGTGGACAGATCAAAAGACAACAGGCATTGTATCTGTGGACAGATCAAAAGACAACAGCTTACGGGACTCACCTGTATCTGTGGACAGGTAAACACAACAACAACAGACACTGTATTAAAAAGGGCACCGACCTGGTCCTGTGGACAGGAAAATAAACAACATACTCTGTATTCAAATGGCACCGCCACCTGGTATCCGTGGACAGATCAAAAGACAACAGGCATTGTATCTGTGGACAGATCAAAAGACAACAGACATTGTATCTGTGGACAGATCAAAAGACAACAGACCTTGTATTCAAAATGCACCGCCACCTGGTCTCAGTGGACAGGTAATAAACAACAGACACTGCATTCAAATGACGCTGTGTCTGTGGTCAGATCAAAAGACAACAGACATTATGTATTCCACTGCACCGCCACCCGGTATCTGTGGTTAGATCAAATAGACAACAGACATTATGTATTCCACTGCACCGCCACCCGGTATCTGTGGATAGATCAAAAGACAACAGACATTGTATCTGCGGTCATATCAAAAGACAACAGACATTGTGTCTGTGGTCAGATCAGAAGACAGCAGACACTGTATTCCAAATACACCGCCTCCTGGTATTTGTGGATGAACAACAAACAGACAGCGGACAGTGCATACAGAATGGCAGCGGCAAAAAGAACAAAAGACGCAAAACAATTTGCCCAGAATGTAAAGAGTGATTATTGAAGCTTTTAGTCGTTAGGTCGTAAGAGGAGCTCGGCTCTCTGTTAATTTTCAGATGATTAAATTCGAAAGATCAAATTAATCATGATAGTTAAAAACACAACAAAAAAGCACACTTGAATTAAAGGCGAGACCAGAATATAAAACAAAAACACATACCTATGTGTCAAGCACTAACAGCAAAAACAAATACGATGACGGCATATTTCTTATCCTTCCCCCTCCCCCCCCCCCCCCCCCCCCCGAAAAAAAATCAACAAAATCGAGGAAAATCTAACAAACCGGTGTTGATGTTGCAAATTCAGATTTTGCAGACGAACATCCGTCTTCACTCCCAGATCAGTGAACGGCATCAGTGGCACTGAGTCGTCAGCGGCGTCATAAACAGCCACATGGTATGACATCACGCCAGAGTGTCTGTCCTCGAAGCCGTGCCAGGAAGCGGAAACGGTTGAGGTTGAAGACTGCGCATGTCTGTTGCTATGGTGACCCGAGGCGGAGACGACTCCAGGGAGAGGGGGAGTGACGTCAACCACGAAGCCATCAGACACAGCTGTCGTCTTTAGACCAGCCTCGTTCCAGGCTCGCACTGTGACGTAATAGCGCGTGCCAGGCTCCAGGTGCATGGTGGGAAGCGTCCAAGTGGTGTTGAGATCCACGTCAGTAAGGTCAAGGTGGTTGGAAGCTGAATGGACGCAGAAAAGCTTGAATGATCAGAGTGACAAAGGCAGTAACTGTGGAACACATGTCCAAAGTAAATCTCTGAATCCACCAAAATAATGCTCAGTTTATACTTTAAAATACAGAATTATTCAAACTTTCATATGAACAGAGCTATCAGGCCACAACTATTTTGTTTCAACCGCAGCTATATCTATAAAACAACAACAAGAACAATAAAAAAAAAACGTGGGTCATAATGATCATGTACGGTGAAATTTGTTGTTGTTACAAATGCATAACAACAAGTCACCCCAAGAACATTGCAAAGTCTTTAAGTTTCTTTCCTCTTTAATAAACCTGATCATTATTGCGCTTTCATTTGATTATTGTTTTTATCTGTATAATCCATTTTATTTCCCTGTGTTTTCTCTGTTGTTTATAGTTAACACTAAAGCAATGACAACGAAAGCGTAAATCTATTATTGTGTAGTCACACCATTGCAATCGACTCCCTCCTCTCACCAGGATGTGTGCATGTTTGCCTGCGCTTTGCTGTTGACGTTGGATCGTCTGGTGTATGCATGTTTCATGTATTGATTCTGATATCCATTCTTGTTTTGAATTGTGAAGTGCTTTGAGCCATTCAAGTCGGATTAGGCGCTATATAAGAATTACGTATTATTATTATTATTACCATGAGGTGATGTGCCCATCCAGACTTGGTACTTGGTCACGTGACTCTGAGTGTCCACGAACACACCATCCCAGCAAGCAGTGACGTGAGACCTCTCCGTGGTGACGTAATCAATGTCTAGGGCACACGTGACGTCAGACTCGATGACCGATTTGCCTCGTTTGACTTGCGGGGGGCTGTGATCCACGGCGACTGGCGGTGACGTAAACGTCACGTGACTGTCAGGCGACGTCCACACTCGCACGTGCAGGATGTAACTCTTTCCTGACATCAGCGTCCTGTTTCCCGGCAAGCAGTGCGCCGCGCTCATCTGGTGCCCGACGTCATACCAGACGGGTTCAGTCCCACTCTCAAACACCCCTTCTCCGGCCGACATGTTGGCGAGACTGAAGCTGAACTCGAACCGCGACACGTTGACCAGTGACGGGGGGCTGACCAGGGCCCAGTGGCCTTCCAGACATTTGGCTGAGGTGGTGAACAGGCGCGGGCTGGCCGATGGAACGTGGCTGTCTGTGCCGGTCGATGGAATGTGTGTGCTCGTGGACGGAATCAAGCCCTGTGTGCCGGTCGATGGAATGTAGCTCTGTGTGCTCGTGGACGGAACAGAGCTGTGGGCCTCGGTGGACGGAATCACGCCCTGTGTGCTGGTCGTTGTAATGTAGCTCTGTGTGCTCGTGGACGGAATCACGCCCTGTGTGCTGGCGGCTGCAGGGTTTAGACTCTGCGGTCCGTGCTGCGTCCCCATGTAGGGCAGAACCTGGAAGCTGGCGAGAGCAGGGTCCGAGGCGCTGAGCTCCACGCAGGCTGACGTGTTGGTTTTGCACACCTGTCCCGCCGCGGCGCACGTGCACTCTTTGGTGCAGTAGGACGCCTCACAGGAGTGCCGTATCAGCACCAGCGAGCCGGAAGTGCCGTTGGCGTCGTGGAGGAGGCAGCGGAAAGCCATCCTGACGACGGGGCTGGGAAGGCCGAGTGCGTTGATAGCCAGCAGTGACAGGTGGATCACATCCCCGGCGTACAGCACCCCGTTCACCTGCAGCCTGTGCTGCTGAGCCCCGGTGGCGTTGTCGTCGTGCTGGACCTCTACCCTCCCCCCGGACAGCTCCTCCCCGTTGTACTCTCTCCCCGCCATCAGCTCGTAGCGCGTGACGCCAGACTCAGCGTCGCTGAACGCTCTCCATCGGACCTCCACAGTCGTCATGACGTCAGCTCTGGCGGAGGAGTTCTGACGGCTCCAGAGGAGCGGTGACAGGAACGTCCCGGTGACGGGGGGCGTGGAGTCGATGGCGGTGACGTCAGAGGTGGCGATGACGCAGAGGTGAGCAGCGTTGCAGGCGGACACGGCGACCCAGTGAGAGTCACCGTCAGTAAGCAGCGAGGACTTGTCCAGTGTTAATGTCAACTGCAAAAACGTCAACAGCAGGGTATAAAATAAACACGGATAGAGGGGTGGGTAGGCTGCCATCAACAGCAAGCAGCGAAGACATGTCCAGTGTCAATGTCAACTGCAAAAACGTCAACAGCAGGGTATAAATTAAACACGCATGGATGGGTGGGTAGGCTGCCATCAACAGCAAGCAAGGAGGACTTGTCCAGTGTCAGGGTCAACAGCAACTCCGTCAATAGAACTGTATCCAGAACAACACAGAAAAACAGAAAATCAACCTTCAATTTAACCCCGATCATAGAAACGACATGGTGACAAAATAGAAACTGATGTATCCCCCACCCCCTTCAAAACAACAACCAAAACCAAAAAACAAAAACAGCAACAACAACAACAACAGCAACTAACGATAAATCATTTCTCGCAGCACATATGCTTTGAGTCCTATGAACCAATGAAGTAAATACACGTAATATGGCTTCTGATGACAAACATATGGGTCATTAAAACAATGGGAAATATTCTACAGAGAAATGCGTATTACAGATATTAGAAAACCAGGCTAGTTCACCTCTGTGTCAGCCCCAAGTATGACCGGGTCAACCACGAGCCGTCCAGTGAGTTTGCTCCGTACATACACTGTGTGACTGACCACTGTGCTCTCAGGGTCCCTGAAGTGCCAGGTCATGCGCAAGACAGAGCGATCCCATTGGCTGACGGCGGGGCTGCCGTCACGTGGTGACAGGAAGTGAGGCTTTGACACTACTTCCGGGGGAGTTGGGTCCACTGCAGAACAGTTCGTGTTTTATTCTATTGAAAAATGATTCCCTAAGGCAGAGTTGGAAACACAGTCAATAAAGGCAACAAAACAACTTTAGTACCGCTGCAACAGCCAGAACAGTAAGGACAACATCAGCAGCAACAGTAACGAATAAACAAGCAACAAAAAGGTCTATAGCAACAAAGTTGCAATAAACGCAAAAAACGGTTGTCAGATTTTCACTTCATTATTAGTGTTTGATCTGTTTGTCGCTTTAAAAAAAGTGCTTCCACTGAAAACTTTGCATCGTTTTTTTATTGTCTAATTAAATAGGCCTTTCTAACCTTTCGTACATTTTGATCTTATAGCAACAGAATAGCGATGGATTGATTGATTCTTCATAGTCAACACCCAGTGAAATGCAAAGGGCGGGGAGAAAAAAAAATCATCAGATCACAATTAAGTAACATATCCGGAAGCCAGGTGTCATTCACGAGGTTGGTATTGATCAGGACCCAAACTCCAAGCACTGGTTTACGACATCCTTCCTTCAACCACTGCCGTATTTAGTTACGCCATAGGGTCCAGAAAACTGTCAGCTAACGAGCAGTTTTTTTGTTGGTGCTCAAACAGTTGTAAGTTTGTTACAAACAGCTCAAATTATATCAGACGTTTGTTTTATAACTGACCATGTTACTTATACCAGCTCAGAAAAAAAGAAAAAAATCGTTTGAATCGAGACGGACCTCTTTTTTTTTTTTATCACCCGGGGTGGATGCGCCTCATGTTTACGTGCGTGCTTGGGCGCTAGGCTGCTTCCAGTCTTATCAGTACCCAAAACCTTTCGGAGGGCGTGACCGCATCGGTGGACAGCTGCGCGGAGATAAAAGTACCCCTTCAGTGGCGTACCTAAATCTGGCAGAGTTTGGAGGAAGGTGCCGGAAAGCGATGCTCGGAATGAGATCAAGACCTACCCACAAAACTGTCCGACACACTGGCAGTCTCCAGACCAGCAGGGTTCCTCGCGCGAACAGTGACGTAAAGGGGCGTGGCCACAGGAAGAGCGAGGCGCGTGCTGTGCGCGGCACGTGACAAGAGAGTGTGGGTGGAGGGTGAGACGTCGCAGAGGCCCGGAGTCCGGCCAACGCACCACGTGAAGTGCTGGATGCCTGACTGTGGATCTGAGAATCCTGTCCATTGCACAGGTACGGAAGAACTGGCGAGAAAAGACTTTCAGTTTAGATCTAGGATCTTTGACGTAGATTTAAAAACAAGGACCTTAACTTTAGATGTAGAATCTTTGACGTAGATTTAAAAACAAGGATTTCACTTTAGATCTAGAATCTTTGGCTTAGATTTAAAAAACAGACATGTAAGCAGTCTGGGTTACAGAAAAACAGACATATAAGCACACTGGGTTACAGAAAAAAACTGACTTGCTAATTACAGTGTATACGAGTGCGAATCTTTTCCCTGAAAACTAAAATACCGATGTGTAAACATTTAATATATAACGACGATCTCGTATAGTTCCAAAATACTGATATAAATATTATTTTAAATATACAGAACTGAGAAAGACAACTCAAACTTACTTGTGACCTAGAAACTTGGTGTGGTGGCCATCAAAGCCCACCGTCACGTGACCGGAAGTGGGAGGCGAATCATCAAAGGTCACACTGCTGGATGACGTCACACGACACAAACCAGCACGGTTGCAAGCCTGTAGCGTGACGTAGTACTTTGTTCCCTGGTCCAGCTCTCGTTTCCACGTGTAGGCTGTTGGACATGAGATGTTTGATGATTGGTTCGTGATAGTTAACACCCGGAGAAACGCAAACCTTATAATTGTGAGGGCGGAACACAAGTCGTCGAGTCACAAGTAAAACCTCGATTCACGGTTCGATTGTCGCAAAACATTTCAAGAAGTTTGACAGGCACACATATCGTGAATAAACAGAGACGATAGAAATTAGAAAGACAGAATTCCTGATCGTAGATCAAGCACCTGTGGCTATAATTCTGACCTACTACAGACTTTAAAATGGGACTTTGGGTAGCTCTAGCTTTTCAGCAGTTGGGTACTTAGTTTCTGCGTTCGCGGTAACCAACCGCAGGGAGGTGAACCACAGCTGGTATACGAACTGCAGATCTGGATTTTATCTAGACGCCATTACTGAATATCATGTTCATTTCTACTCACTTGTCCGTCTCCCCATGTAGACAAAAGGAACGACGTCCGTCAGCCCGGGGCTGGAGCCAAGCCCCGCCCTGAAGTAGTCCAGTCCTGAATGTGGGTCTGTAAAGCCCGCCCACCGCCCACTGACCACGCCCACCTCTCTACTGTAGCCACTGGGACTCTGTTGAGAAAACATCGTCATCTGACATTGTCCAACGGACCGCAACCTGCATCGATTTCACACAACAGTGAGACCCATCCACTGAAATAAGCAATACAGTAATGTCTCAGTACGTTACGGTGTGGGATCTGGTATGACTGATGGAGAAAGGTAATGATGATAAAAAAAAATAATATGATAACTATAACAATGATAATCACCAAGTGGGTTTTTTTTCTTCTCATTAGTTGGGGCCAGAAACCTACCGTAAAATTGACTTTTCTTTATACTTACTGTGGTGTTGAAGCCACTGTGCCACACATGTCCTGGCGATGGCGGAGAGCTGTCAATAACAAACGGAGGCGATGACTTGAGAGTGGTCAGACCCGCACCGTTAGTCACCTAGTGAAACAAAATGAAACCAGTTTATGCTCGTGGGGAAAAAATGGACTTGCCAGCAGTTGTAAACTTTTTAGCCATCCGTAAACACTTACAGAGACCATAAAAAATAGCGCTATACACTGTATCACATAAAGTGGCTTTGACAAGCCTTATTCTGGACAAGACGAAGAAACAATGTGAATGTGTGTGATTTGTTCCTAACCTCACCTTAAGAAGCAGAACGTAGGAATGTCCATCCACCAGAGAAGAGGTGTCAGTCAGAATGACGGGTGTTCCTGCACACGTCTGGAATTCTATAACGTTGTCCCCGCCCCCTTCCTGTGTCACGCCCACCTGGTGAAACGTAAACCAATCATATCACTGTAGTAATCTGTGACACATAACACTGGTGTCACGTAATAATAAAAGTGTAACGAATTCTGCCAGTCATCGTCCATTGTGATAGCCTATCAACATACCTAAGCCCGGAATAAACACAGACTCATTAAATTTCAGCATGGTCAATTATATAAATAAAAAGCAGCACAGGAACACCGAAAACCACATCATTCCCCCCTCTCCCCCAAAAGAAAAGACATCTGAAGACCAGAACCGAAAAAAGAAAAAAGAAAAAAAGAAGAAGAAAAAAAGTCTGTCAGACCTCAATACTTTTGATGCCACTCTCGCGGTCCTCCACGCCTTCCCAATGTACAGGTAACTCGTGTCCAGGCACAAAGGTCTCCGCAGTTATCGTTCCTGCTGCCAGGCGTCCGATGATAGGGGGCGTTTTGTCGATAACCACACGCTCTGACCACGCCTCCGTCACGTGACCGACGCGGTCTTGCGCTGCAGACATCAAAGTCTTTCTTAGAAGCTTGTTGTTTGGTTTTTAACGCCCAGTCATCCTCGAAGGTCGTATCGGTGCGAAACAATTACTTCATCACATCACAAGTACGAGTCTGAGTCACTGTCAGCCAAACATCACAAGTGCGAGTCTGAGTCACTGTCAGCCAAACATCACAAGTACGAGTCTGAGTCACTGTCAGCCAAACATCACAAGTACGAGTCTGAGTCACTGTCAGCCAAACATCACAAGTACGAGTCTGAGTCACTGTCAGCCAAACATCACAAGTACGAGTCTGCGTCACTGTCAGCCAAACATCACAAGTGCGAGTCTGAGTCACTGTCAGCCAAACATCACAAGTCGAGTCTGAGTCACTAGCAGCAAATCACTGTCACCAAACATCAAGTCGAGTCTCGAGTCACTGTCAGCCAGTCACTGTCAGCCAAACATCACATAGGTCGAGTCTGAGTCACTGTCAGCCAGTCACTGTCAGCCAAACATCACATGTACGAGTCTGAGTCACTGTCAGCCAAACATCACAAGTACGAGTCTGAGTCACTGTCAGCCAAACATCACAAGTACGAGTCTGAGTCACTGTCAGCCAAACATCACAAGTAGCGAGTCTGAGTCACTGTCAGCCAAACATCACAAGTACGAGTCTGAGTCACTGTCAGCCAAACATCACAAGTACGAGTCTGAGTCACTGTCAGCCAAACATCACAAGTCACTGAGTCATGCCAGTCACTGTCAGCCAAACATCACATGTCGAGTCTGAGTCACTGTCAGCCAGTCACTGTCAGCCAAACATCACAAGTACGAGTCTGAGTCACTGTCAGCCAATCACAGTCAGCCAGTCACTGTCAGCCAGTCACTGTCAGCCAAACATCACAAGTGCGAGTCTGAGTCACTGTCAGCCAGTCACTGTCAGCCAAACAAATCACAAGTACGAGTCTGAGTCACTGTCAGCCATTCACTGTCAGCCAGATCACTGTCAGCCAGTCACTGTCAGCCAAACATCACAAGTGCGAGTCTGAGTCACTGTCAGCCAGTCACTGTCAGCCAAACATCACAAGTACGAGTCTGAGTCACTGTCAGCCAGTCACTGTCAGCCACTCACTGTCAGCCAGTCACTGTCAGCCAAACATCACAAGTACGAGTCTGAGTCACTGTCAGCTAGTCAGTGTCAGCCAATCACTGTCAGCCAGTCACTGTCAGCCAAACATCAAGCCCCATGTTTCTGTTTGATGAGGATTAGGAAACACTGCTGATGACTGAACTGGAAAGGCAGAAATTAAAAAGACAGATATTTCCGACAGAGGGCGCGGCATGCGAAGCTATACTGGGAAGATTTACTCCTGACTTTAAAGTCAGAACCTTCGACAGTTCCAGGTTTTTCGTATTTGCAGTCCCCTAACGCGGGAGTCACAGAGGCTGACACAAGAAAAAGCCTGACGAAGCGGGAAAGTAACAGAAGAGCCTTGAAGACTTCACGGTCCACTCCTACGTTCACGGAAGCAAGTGTTACAAAAAAATTAAACGTCCCTCAGATTTGTATCTCAAACCTCTGTGGCCGGAAGGAATGATTACTGTTCTATTTTTCTTACCTCTGACCGTGGCGAAGCAAGTGAGACCGGACGCCATGCTGAGGTGAGCAAAGGTCCACGTTGTTCTCTGTCCCACTGGGACGTAGCGGGCAAGATCCTCGCCCCCAGGGTAGCTGCCTGTTGGAACAAGTGGTCACTGGACAGGTAAAGCCCAGACAACAGCAACAGCGACGGTCGTGTCAGGGTGAAACGCTAGTCGTCATGACAAGTAAACGTCTGATTTACAGACTGAGACACATTCATCTTTATGCTTGAAGATTGGATGGAAATGAAGTCGAATGAACTGGGGAGGCAAGGATCAGAAAGGCAGATTTCCTGACAGCAGAAGCATGCGGATCTTGCTGCAAATTTAAAAGAGAGAATCTTTAAAAGCCCTGGATTATTAGCAGAGGTAACCTTAATTTTGGGATCCAACTGCAGGGATTGTGGAAACGAGCGGGATATCAGTCAACTCATGAAAAGACAACCCTATCCAAAAGTAGGCAGACTAAAGAAAAACCTGCTTCTTTAAACAGCCGTCCAGTCATTCAGGCAACAATGCATAAGCATACAGAGATAAAACAAAGCTAACAAGGCTGTGGTTTCATACCCAGACCGACGGAGTAATTGAAGGTGACGTCATCAGGCAAGGACGAAACCTCCATCTCCACGTCGGAAAAACCAGACCACGTAACTAACACTTGACCTCTGTCGGCCAGGAAACCGCCGTCAGCGTTGCCAACAGCGACAGAACCTTTGACGGGAGGAGAGTCGTCGACGACAACGCCGTCTCCACACACTTTTAAGACTGTTTGTGAGCCCGCTGCCGCCTCTCCGGAAGACTCTACCGACGTCGCAGCGCAGACAAAGTACACGTGACCGTTCTGGAGTTTGGAGAGATGACGTGGAAACGTGACGTGGCCCGTCGCTGTGGTGGCTGACGTCACGCAATCTGCATCCCCCGCGCAGTCGCCTGCATTCGGAGCACGGCGATTGGTCATGAGAGACCACGTGACGTTCCTGCCCTCGTTGCTGGTCAAGATGGCGGACAGCATGACGTCACTCGTGGCAAAGTCAAGGTCAAGGTCGTAGAGCTGGTGCAGCTTGGTGCCGAGTTGCTGGCTGTGCAGAAACGGCTCAAAGTCAGTCTGGCGGAACGTGCGGTGGTCGAGCTCGACGACGTGGAACGGGTCGAAGGCACTGGAGCCGAGAGGACGGGTCAGCTGCACGCACCGCGGACGGTCCGACGTCCAAGGGAAGAGGAGTTTCAGGCAGGAGTAGAGCGTTCCCTTTCCGTCCCCGCTGTAGGCGACCTGCTCGTGGATCTGCGAGGAATGGGGAGAGATACAGGCACACGGCGTGCATGAGGCAACCGGGCCAACATAATGTAATGTAAAAGAATATTAATAACCCGTCCCTAATAAGCCTTATGGTTTTCTGTGGACGTTAAGCACCATGTTTACTTACTTACTTTATATCAATAAAGCGCCTGCACCTTACTGACCCCGAAGCGCGTAAGACAAAACAATTAGGGTCGACAAAAGTGTACAGAGAGTGTAGTAGCACATGTATGTCAACTAGACTAAGTAACGATAACGAAATGTAGTACCTTTATGTAGCCTACGTAAATAAACGCACACACACACACACACACACACACACGCACAGAGAGAGAGAGAGAGAGAGAGAGAGAGAGAGAGAGAGAGAGAGAGAGAGAGAGAGAGAGGAGAGAGAGAGAGAGAGAGAGAGAGAGAGAACACAAGGAAGAAGTCTTGAAAATTAGCGGGGGGAAGGTAAGATAAAAACATGTTTACAAACTGAACATACATTCATTTTAAGACACACGAATGGTCATAGGCCCTAAAAATATTATTACGAACAAGACAATAAAAATACATAAATTAACTGACCAACTCGTTCTTTATAACTCTCCCCCCTCTGCTATAATTATTGTTCTAAATTATATCCAGAAACACAAGAACATGCGACATGAGTGTAGCGTATTGATTGCTCCTGTCTGTCCCAACCACGCCATTCGTTTTGAACAAAGTGAGTGTACGTATATTCGGAGAATATGAGACACTGTTTCATTCCAGAGGACAATAACAATAAAAATATACTTTATTCATCCCAGCGGGAAATTAAAGCTGTCGTTCGATCGCACAACGAAGAACATATCTCAATAATTCTAAGTCATGAAACACACGCACATACACACTCTTAAACATACGCCCCCTTTCTCTCAATCTACATACACTAATAGCAAACACAAAATTACCTGGAATAATGCTTTCTCTGTCAAACCAAAACGTAAAAACTCTCAAATTAAATAAAAATCATTACGTTCACACATCCCCAACCCTCCCTCAGAAAGTTATAATCCTCAACAGACGTCTTGACGCATGCGCACACTCAGTTAATGACTGGTATAATTTTCATTAAAAACTGACAGAGCCGATTCTGACTTTACCTGAACGTCAGAACAGCTGGGAGACTGTCGAACCGCCCAGTCTGTGACAGGAATGGACCCCGACCTGTCTCTGCTGACCGCCCACTGGTACACACAGGCTGGGGTCAGGTGACGCTGGCCATCTGCTGCCCAGGACTCCACGAAACCCTCAACGTCCACCTGTAGCTCCTGCGAGGACGTGACTTGGATCGTGGCGCGGTCAAACTCCGGAGTCAGGGCTCTGGTGTTGGTGTAGGTGACAGCGTCCGAGAGCACGGGAGGCAGGCAGCCGTCGTCGAAACACGGCGGAGATGGATGACACGTAGGTGTGGTCGTTGAAGACGTTGTTGGTGTGGACGTGCACGTCTTCTGTCATCGCTTTCGCCTCTTCCTCGTGTAGCAGACACTGCTGGTGGCTGTACTTGTCCTTTTTGGCCGCAGTCTCCAGGCACGTCTTGTCCATGATTTCGACCTTCAGGTACTTCACGAACTGTTTCCACGGTCCCGAGATCTCCCACGTGACTGTCACGTGGTTTTGTGACGCAGGCAGAATTGTGGAATCTTTCTGGCAGTGCAGTATACGCACGGTATTGTTGGCAGGCATTGATACAGGCAGAGTGGCAGTGACGTTGGCTGTCATAGCAATCAACTGGTAACCCGTCAGTGTCGTATGAAGCAAGATGGCGTTGTGAAAGGTCACACCGGGAAGAAAGGGAGACAGCTGCACGAACAGGAAGTCGCCAGGGTGTATCGGGATGCTCGCAGTGTCACTCAGGTCCAGTGAAGTTGTAGACTGATCAATCACTCGGATTCCTACGACGTTGCTGTCGTGGCAACCTTTCCCGTTGAAAACCTTGATGTGGTTCTCCGCGTCAGCCTTCGCAATCAGCACAAAGCCGTCCGAAGAAAAGACTGCAGTTCCACCCGAGGACGTTGCCTTGGCGACAGAGAACAGCTTGGTGTAGACAGGAACCGACGTCACGTTGAGACAGACGTGACTCTCGTTCTTCACGGGCTGGAAGTCGATGACGTCATCATGATCCGGGACTGTGCCGACGCCCACCTCAATGTTGACTTCTTCCTGGTGGTAAAACCCGCTCCATGCCACGCACAGTTCTTCTCGTTGAATGACGACGTCAACGTCCTCGGAGAACTGGGCAGCGAGCGAAACAGCCGCCACTGTTTCCGTTGAACCGAGTGCTGGGGAGGCAGAGGACGACATGGCAGGCGAAGAGGTAGACGAAGACTCTTCAGTGGTCAGATCCGGCGAAGTTTCTCCAGACGTTGCTGGCGTGGTCACAGCTGCTGTCACCGCAGCATCGTCAGTCACAGCGGTTCTGAGGACGTCCATGACGACAGCGTGGCTGGGAGGGTAGTGGGCCGGAAGACGCGTCGATGACGTGTTCACGGTAGTGACGTGACCTGCAGCGTTGGTCACGTGGAGCTGGAAGAAGAAGGAGCGGCCATCTTCCGTGTCGTGCGCGTACAGGGCTTTGATCGGATAACGAGCACATCCGGTAATGTGGCCTTTCCGGCATTGGGCGAGAGAGGATTCCGGCAGAGTGAGGAAGGGTGTCACGAAGCCGCCAGTGTAACCTGAACAGAGATAATGTTAAACTGAAATAACCTACATCTTTAGTCAGCTGATAAGCAGCTTAACCCATGAAAGGTTCAAAAGAACACTATTAGGAAAAAACACAAGCGATATTTTTGGGTAACCCCCTCTATCAAAATAATAAATATGCTCTTTTGAACCTTACATGTGATTGGATCTTGTTTTAGATTTTTGATAAGCAGCTGGTTTTTAACATAGCCAACCGCGCAGTTCATATTAGTGCTGTGTCAAAAGGTATTGTGTCAGACTTTTCTTTCGTTACGAGGGGCAGTTTCTTCTTTTTTCTTCTAATATAAAGTCTTTATACATAATTGCAGTTATTTTCACCCGCGAGAGGTAACCAGTGTAAGGTGCGTTTGACGGGGCGTTGAAATCCAAGAACTAATTAACTCATATTTTCCTGACACTGACAACAAAAATAAAACAACTCTCTTTAGTAAGAAAACGTTACGTATGAGCACGAATGCTTTTGTCAAGCTTATTGATCGAAGTCGAATACGTCGACTTACACGTTTATTCAAGCCATCAAACCAGTCGTTTAAACTGTCCACAAAATTAATATTGCTAGAGTAAATAAAAACAACAGTAACACCTCAATGAGTTAACATTTTCGGGTTTCTTGAAACGTTCTGGGCGTCACAGATCCGTACGTCAACACATAGGCAAAATTTATTGGTGAGAGTTTTGTTGTTGATGTGTTAAATGCCTGTAAAACTGCGCCACTACTGACAATAATGACCTATCTCTGACTGACCAACACGGAAGGTGAC
The DNA here is from genome assembly GCA_018857735.1 of Alviniconcha marisindica. Lineage (NCBI taxonomy): Eukaryota > Metazoa > Mollusca > Gastropoda > Provannidae > Alviniconcha > Alviniconcha marisindica. Next base: position 621,074 of record JABMCL010003841.1, read on the forward strand.
CTCGAAGTCCACGTCGTCGGGCTGTTCCGAGTCCCCGAAGACTCCTTCCTGCCACGTCACTACCAGATACTCCCCTTCCACCGCCGCCGTCAGGGGCTGTGTGACGTCAGGGGCCGTGACGTCAATCAGCACGGGCCCCAACGTCAGCGCCACGCGCAGGCCAGCCTTGTTGACCCCTCGCAGGAAGACGAAGAACAGGGCACCATGACCCAGCCCCGCGTGAAGCGCGTGGTAGGACGGGTGGCCGTGGGTGGAGGTGAAAGGCAGGAGGTCTGGGGCAGAGGATGTAGTCCGATCTCCTCCCATCCCGATGTAGTACTCCTCCATGTCGCTCTCTGCGTCCTCGCCCTGCCACGTGATTCTGACGTAGTCGGACGGTAGGACGACGAAGGAATCTTCGGTCATCCTCGGCAGTTTCCGGCAGTAGTGCCGGGACAGGTCGGGATCCAAGACGTGTAGGGAGGACACGGGAAGGTGGCGGACGTCACGAACTGAAGAGCCGGAAGAACAGACAGCGTGACATTCCGTGACGTTGGACAGGGCCACTCTCGTCAAGTTCGTGTGCACCAGCCAGGCTTGGCTCGGCTGCGTACAGCCGACTGTCTGCCCGCTGCGAGCGTGGGTGATAGAAACGTTGAGCAGCGCGGGCGGTGTGGTGTCGTAAGTGATGCCATCTGAACACGCCACATCTGAAGGTTCCAGTGCTCCATTGTAGGCGACCACGCTGACGTAGTAGAGACCTGTTGAGATACAAGCCATAGACTGTTTCGTACACAACGACCGACAGAGTTCCCTTTATCGTTTTTAATTACAAGCATCTTAATTGGGCTGGGAAACGTAAATGTGATCTTTTGAAAAAATTATTTCCCGTGATTTTTTTAATTATTCGAATTTTTCTCGATTATTAGAAACGGAGAAAAAAAGAAAGAGAAGACAGAAGAAAAAAAGAAGGAAAAAAGACCCGCAAAAAAGACATCAAAACGGCAGAAAACGAAGACGGAAAAGAAGAAGAGTCTCACGGTTTATCAATGATTTCAGCGCTTTACTAAATAACCCGCGACGCAAATGGTAACAACATGTTAATAATCTTAGTAATCTTTCATTTTATTATGTACTTTATGACAAATAGACTTCAAAGTTTCTCAGCTCCACTACGAAAAAACAAACAAACAAACAAAAAACAACACACACACACGCACACACACAAAAAAGCAATTGTAAATGCTAGCAACATATTAACATATTATTGTTAGTAATCTTTCACTGTATTATGTATTATATTAGAAATAGGCTTCAAAGTTTATCAGCTAGCTCTAGTTCTAACCTTCAGAAGGAAACTTAAACGACGCCATGTTTCCTTGCTCTACTTCTGTTGCGTTTTCTGCTTCCCCCACTTCCGGTCCCGTCATGCATCGCTCGGCCAGCAGGACGCGATACAGCGCGATGCCGCTCTCGTGGTCCTGGTAACCATGCCAACGCACGTGCACTACCTCATTGCTGGTGAAATCCATCTCGGCCTGTCCATCATCGCTAAGCCCCTCCCACACCACGCCCACAGAGGGTGGAGACTCATCCAGAAGGATGTCGACAGTGGTGGTGGTGGTGAGACTGGCGGCGTTGGTGGCGGTGATGGTGACGTAGTACTCACGGTGGTGATCGCCCTGGTGAGTGTTGTGGTCAACCAGGTTGGTGAAAGTCACCACGTAGCGGTGAATCTCACAGTCTCCCACTGACGGACAGTAGCAGTAATCTCGACCAGAGCACGATGTCTGAAAAACAAAGTAGGCTATGACAAAACGCAAGTCATCAACGACGGGTTAATCAGATTAGCACTCCCTGAACTACTCAGTCTGCAGTCTCCAGAAGGCCGTCTTCAAGGCTGGGATAATGATGTGTGTAGCTATATGCAGGCTTCCTTTAAGTGATCTTAACTTTGCTTTTCATTCCGTTTTTGTATTGTGATCCATTTTCAGATTACATCGTCCCCTTTTCCCTTTACATCAGCTCGTTAAATCCGACACCAAGAGGAGAGTGATCAACCACACAGCAAAGGACAATTTTAACATTATTAAGACGACAGCATCGCATTTTATTTTGAGGGCATCCTTATGGCACATTTACAAAAAGAGACCCTCCCCTCCACCCACTCATCCCCTTTTTGCATACTATCGAAATAACGCTACCACAAAAAAAAAGAAAAAAAAAGGATTTGAAGCAGACTCCAACATAACAGTTTCAAACCTCTCTTGTGCATTTTCCCCCCACTGGCAGCCCCTTATTTCGGCACTACACATTACACGTAACGCTGACATGTGCTTCAAGTCCTTTGGATTTGGAGTCTATCAAGTTAGAAAGCGACACCACAAAAGGTTGCCATAGTTACCCCGTTGTCCAGTCTCTGCACCCCTACAGCCCCTTCCCCCACGTCGGCAGCCAGCGGGTGAGTGGACAGCGCCCAGTGCAGAGTGGTCAGTCCGCCGTGCGGGTCAGCGGCGCTCAGCACCAACCTCATGGTGGACAGGTCCGTGGAGTTGTGCACGTACAGTCCGTCTCGGTCCCAGCGACCTCGCAATCCCTCCACAGTCACCTCGGGTCCGCTGTGGTCTATGCTGACACGCACGCTGTCCTCCTGCAGACACCGATAGCTGACAGTGCTTATCAGCTGCTGACAATAGCATGCCTAAAGCCCGTTCTTAATTGGGCGAATGTTTGTTCGCGAACCTAGTTGGGAGTATTCGGCGAACCTAGTTGGTTCTTAATTGGGCGAACTTTTGCTTCGCGAACCTAGTTGGGAGTATTCGTCGAACTGCGACGAAGCTATATTCGGGGTCCAAAAAGTTTCGCTCAACATGTTCTGCGAACATTCGCCCTATTCGACGAACATTGCCTCTGATTGGCTGAGAGCAGAGCTCTCCTGTGGATGAAAATAAAATTAAAATTAAATAAAATGGATGACGGTGTCGCTAGGTTCTTCACTCGCTTTGGAGGGAATGTTTTTATTTGTTGACTTGTGGGAGGAGCAGCCTTGTCTCGGGGACCCAGAATGAGATAGCAGTTAGTTGAATTACCCTGTGAGGGATAATTAAAAGTATACTGACTTGACTTTAGCCTGCATTTTCGATCATGCTGTCCGCTGCGCGTCTGCCGCAAGTTCGGGCTGAATCTTGCATCTCATTAGAAGCCAGTTGAGAACGAAGTAAAGTTCGTCGAACTGTCCGAACCATGTTCGGCGAACTAAAAGTTCAATTAAGAAAAGAATCATAGTTCGTCGAACTGTCCGAAGTATGTTCGGCGAACAAACATTCGCCCAGTGAAGAACGGGCTTAAGAGGGCCCATCGTGACCTACTCGGAAAAAGAGGACGTTAGCCTACCCTGAACGGGCTTATAGCCAGAAAGAGCTGAAGTCTATAACACATACATGAAAAAGAGCTTACTATAGCGTAGGTAAATAACAGTGACGATAGCGAACCCACATGGAGCCGATTGTAGCTCACACAAATATAACAACAAAACTCAGACTGCCGCTAAGTAGCAAACCTAGACAGCAGACAAAAAAGATGCAAAAGGAAAAAGACAAGAAAAAAGAAGAAAAAAGAAAAGAAAAAGACAACAACAACAAAATTAGACATGACTGTAGCATGCATATTTTTACTTTTAAGAGAGAGCTGACTGTAGCTTACGTAAGAGAGAGCTGACTATAGCTTACATAAGAGAGCTGACTGCAGCTTACATAAAGAGAGAGCTGACTGCAGCTTAAACAAGGAGAGTTGACTGCGACCTACGTAGGAAGCACTGACTGCAGTCCACATGGAACTAGCTGATCATGGCTTTACCTGTAAAGAAATGACGGTACACAGAAAGCTGTCTATAGCCTACATGCAAAGGGCTGGCTGCAATCTACACAGAAACTGCTGACAGCGGTAATACTAACTGTGTTTTCGTTACAAGGTCAGGCTCTTGAGACAAACGAAACTGCATTGTTGACGCGAGCTACAAGAAAACTGATTCAGTACTGACCTTGGTGTTGCTCATGACGTCAGTCGCTCTGATCCACACGTCATAGGTTTCTCCGTCATGGAGCGGTTGGTGAAGACAGATGGTCTGCGCGAACACGTCACTGACCTCCGTGAACGCAGACCTGGGGGCTTGGTCACGACTCCATGACATCTGAAACATCGAGTGACGTGACTGTGACTACATCTGAAATCTGACGTGATTGTTATCACATTATGAAACACCGTGTGACCTGATTGTTACCACAGTAGAAACAATGAATAATCTGACTGTAACGTCGACATCTGAAACTATGAAAAGAGCAGCGGGACTGTTGAAGTGGCACATAAAACATTGAGTGACGTAACACCAGTACATCCGAAACACTGGGTACAGGGTGAAAGTTACCGCGACATCTCAAATACTGGGTGACGTGACTGTAAACACGACATCTGAGACATTAAGCATGTCTGTTAACACGACGTCTGCAACAATGTTGTGAAGTAACACTGAGTCATGTGACAGTCAAAATGACACACGAAACGGGAAAGTGTTTTGACTCTTACCACCATGTTCGAAGCATTCCTGGAGGTGGTGCTCTAAAGTTTTGTAAACAGAAATAGTTTTCTTTTCTTTTCTGTTTTCTCTTTCGTGATCCGTATCCTGTCTACGTCCTGTAAATTGTCCCCCACTCCCCCCGCCCCCCTCCTTCTCCAACATACACACACACATGACGTTAATTAGATTTACAAACGAAAAATTGAGGAGTTACACAAAAAGGAAAACAATGGAAATGTTTATCACAGTCAGACCTTATTAAGTGAAACTTAAAACTAGAGCAACGCATCTCCTCACCTCAAACCTGGTGACGCCCACGACGTTGTCGGTGCCGCTGACTGGCAGAACACCCGACGCCTGGTCGTAGTGGCCGTGGATTTCCCGACCGTTGTCAGCGGAGACCTTCATCAGGAAGTTGTTGTTGCGCATGTCAGTGTTGTAGAATCGCCCGGCCCAGGCCACGCACAGCTCCTTGGACACATCTGTCTGCCAGCGATGGTTGGAGCTGTGGACAGTACATCCGTTTTAGGAAGTTTCTGGACAAATCGACAACCGCTCAAAAAAATACAGGTGGAAAATTCACGAATCGCACGTGTGAAGATCACTAAGGTTACTGGAGATTTTAGACCTATCAAACAGGTATTGCCTATCAGAATAAGAGTACTCAATGCGAAATACACCCAAACACATGAAAGGTTAAAAAGAACTCTTATTTCATATGACACAACGTTCAAATTTTCGGGACTGGCGCCTTTGTCAAGCGACAAAACAACACTTAAACAACAGTTAAATGGAGAAACATGAAATGTAGGCTACGTATCTGCTTGTGACTGTGGCGTAGCGACCCAACAGAAGAAGACTTACCTTGGGTCATCGTAAACGACACCAAGACTGCTGGAAAATGTCACTTCCACAGAAGAGGAGTTGTCCAACAGAAAGAAAAAAAGAAGAAGACTTACACAAGGTTGGCATGAACGGCAATTAGACTACAGGAAGACATCAGATCCGGAGAAGAGGAGTTATGCAACAGAAGAAGACTTATACTGGGTTAGAGTAAATGACACCAAGACTGCTGGAAGGCATCGGTTCTGTTGTAAAGGAGTCGTCCAACAGAAGGAGACTTAATCAGGGATAACATGAATGGCACTTGGACAAGAGAAAGACATCAGGTGCGGAAAAGAGGAGTTGTCCAACAGAAGAACGCTTACCTAGGGTTAACGTGGATGACATTAAGACTGCTGGAAGGCATCATTTCCACAGAAGAGGAGTTGTCCAACAGAACACTTACCTAGGGTTAGCGTGGACGACACGAAGGCTGCTGGAAGGCATCAGATCCACAGAAGAGGAGTTGTCCAACTGAAGAACACTTAACTAGGGTTAGCGTGGACGACAATAAGATCGCTGGAAGACATCAGATCCATAGAAGAGGAGTTGTCCAACTGAAGAACACTTACCTAGGGTTAGCGTGGACGACCATACGACTGCTGGAAGGCATCAGTTCCACAGAAGAGTTGTTCAACAGAACACTTAGCTAGGGTTAGCATGGACGACATTAAGATTGCTGGAAGACATCAGATCCATAGAAGAGGTATTGTCCAACAGACGAACACTTACCTAGGGTTAGCATGGACGACACGAAGGCTGCTGGAATGCATCAGATCCACAAAAGAGGAGCTGTCCAACAGGCTAGATTGCTGGAAGGAATCAGATTCACAGAAGAGGAATTGTCCAACAGAAGAACCCTTACCTAGGGTTAGCGTGGACGACGCTAAGACTACTGGAAGGCATCAGTTCCACAGAAGAGGAGTTGTCCAACAGAAGCAGACGCCTGGCATAACCCACGTTGCCGGCCTTGTCATGCACCTCCAGAATCAGGGCGTACATACGGGCATCCTGCTCCTCTGGTAACGTCACTGTAATGTCATAGGGGCCCCCGGCCCGCGACGAATACACGCTTGCGTTCCAGACTTTGGTGAGACCCGCTATTGCATTCTCCTGCGTAGAGAAGAAAAAATGTCACAAATAATAAAAATACAAGTATGTTCCGTTTGAAACTGACAATAAGGCAGATCATATTGTGCATTTCGTTCTAAATAGAAGCCTTAATACTATTTACGGGTCGCCTCATTCCTCCCCCCCCCCCCTCCCCCATCTCCATTTCCATAACCTTGAGGCAGTTTGAGATTTTTCACATTTGTTGTATGCTGTATTGTGATACGACTGGGAATGTCTTCTTTGGGATAATAAACTGGGTCAAAGAAAAGAAATCCTCAAAACCCTCACGTAGCAGTCATTTAATTTCTTTTCAAAAGATCTCAACCGAATCGGAAAAGCTTTTTTTGTTTGTTTGCTTTTTGGAGGAAATCTTTCATTGGCATAATCTGGTCGTATAAATAACAAAACATAGCGGCTGGAATGGAAAATGACTATTTGTACAAGAAGACAGTCGGAAAAGTGTGTGTGTGTGTGTGTGTGTGTGTGTGTGTGTGTGTTGTGTGTGTGTGTGTGTGTGTGTGTGTGTGTGTGTGTGTGTTTCCATATAATACTTTATGTAAATTGTTTTGGTAGGACTGTCCTCTACGTACGTATAGAACATTGTATTTAGGTTAATATGTATGATGTGAGCGCTCAGGGCGTTGATGAGAACATGATAAATGTACATTCTTCTTCTTCTTATTCGAAATTCGTACTTGCAAAAATCCAAAAGTTTACCGAAACTCACCTGCACCGTCAACGTCGTCATTCCCACGTCAACGCCGTGAACTTCCAAGCGGAATCGATCAATGCCTGACGCTGATTTCGGGTTCCTTTCCCCCCCGGGTGGCTTTGGGTCAGTCCACCCGTCCACATGCACCTCCACTTGAGGCTGGCGGGTAAGTCGGGTGGACAGCGTCAGAGGCTGGCTTGAACAAGTGCCCCCGGTCTCCGTGCAGTGGGCGGGCTTGGTCTCGTCATAGATGAAGCAGACACGTTTGCTGTTATGCGTCTCCGGAAAGGTTTCCGTGCCTTTGTAATTGCCGCTGTAGTCCTGAAGCTTGTAGTAGCCCCCGGCAGATGCTTCCATGTCAGCGCATACGCTTCAAGGGAACAAACACACTACACGGATGCTGAGGTACACTGATGCTGAGATAATGTAGCGAAGGGAGGCCACTCACACTTACAAAATCAAACACTGGTTCTGAGCAGCCTACGGCTTGGCAAACAGCTACATGGACAGAGTTGGGGGGGGGGGGGGGGGGGGGGGGAAGGAATCAGGATGGCCACAGTGCTTTAGTTATTTCCTTTAAACACACTGATGCTGAGATAATTTAGCAAGGGGAGGCTACTCACACTTACAAAATCATATACAGTTTGGTTCTGAGAAGCCTATAGCTAGGCTAGCAGCTATATGGACAGGGTTGTAAGGTGGGGGGGAGGGGGGGGGGGGGGGGGGGGGGGGGTGCGGAGGAGGAATCCGGCTGGCCACAGTGCTTTAGTTATTTCTTTCATCCTCTGTTTCTCTTTCTGGTTTGTTTATTAAACTAGAGATTTAACTTTCAGTAACTGACTCTGCAGTCATGCCTGGCATTTGAGCACATGAACTAATAATAATAATAATGGAAATTTGTAAAGCGCCTACCCTGCGGCTCAAAGCGCTGAACAAGCATACACACATAATGTACATCGAGATGGAAAATGTTATCAAAAAAAGAAAAGAAAAAGAAGAAGACATCGACAACGGTTTTTAAACACTATGCCAGAGATGCACACACAGACACACACAGACACACACAGACACACACACACACACACACACACACACACACACACACACACACTGTACAGACTGATGGGAGTGAAGGACAATGTGGCTTAACTGAAATATTCTGAGAAGAGAAATTTCTTGAGTTGGCTTTTGAAGGAAGAGAGAGTAGCAGAGTGCCTGATGTCTTGGGGTAGATTGTTCCAAAGCCATACTCATACGCACCTGTCACCGTCCTTCAGGTTAACACTGGGTGTTGGCAGTGAGAGGGTGGCTTCACAGTCGTGCAGAGCTCCCCCCAGCAATGGATTTGTGGCACTGACACTCTCCTGACAGTAAGGTGGCCCCACCAAACTCCGCTCCACAATTGTCGATTCAGATCCTAATGTCACACATACAACAGCAACCATCATTTTACACACACACACACTCTCTCTCTCTGACACACACACACACCCACACCCACAAACACACACACACACAACACACACACACACACACACACACACACACACACACACACACACACACACACACACACACACACACACACAGAACATGCAATCTTTCCTTACAATCTTCATTGCAGGGCAACTATATCATAACCGAGGTATATTCCGCAGGCCGGTTGGGAACGCTTTTAGTGAAGGAGAAAAAAAATCTGAAACATGGACTGGAACACACCACAGGATAAGTATATTTTCATATTTACCGTTTAACTGTTGTTTTGTCGCTTGAAAAAGGAGCTGACCCCAAAGATTCGCAGGTTTTGTATTGTCATATCATATTAAATGAGCTTTTTTTTTTTCTCATCCTTTTATTTGTCGGGACCCTGCTTTCAGTGAAGATTATGAAATAAATGTCTTCAATATAACCCTGATGCAACGCAAGACAAAAGAACGTTCGCAAATACTTGTAGACAACACAGCCTAAAACCCAGGGACAGTCTGTCCAATTTTGCTAAAATATCAGTTAATTAGTACTTGGATTTTAACGTCACGCCAACAGTTTGGGTCTCCAGCTGAGTAACTTCCAATGCAAAAAAATTCAGTGCAACCCGTAAAGAAAGAAAGAAAGAAAGAGAGCTCGCCGCACGTGCATATGCAGAGAGAGAGAGAGAGAGAGAGAGAGAGAGAGAGAGAGAGAGAGAGAGAGACGAACACTGTAAATGCATACATCAACACTCAAACATTTCACACCCAACCACCCACAATATGATGACACACAGACACTCGCACAAGACCAAAGCTAACCACGCTTCCCCACGCCACAGAAATAAGAACCAGGGCACGTACACCACCGGACTGACTGACCGTCCAAAGAGACCTTGACTGCTGCGATCTTGGCTCCGACGATGCCCACTTGGGACTCCGACACGTAGGGAACCAGGGAGCCCATGGACATGGTGAAGTCCGCCTTGATGACGAAGTAGAGGTGTGTCGGCTGCGTCTTGATTCCCACATCCCGTTGGCTGCTACAGTCGGTCCTGCTTCCCGTGTTGGTGGAGTTGGTGTTTTCTCCCTGGCTGTCGATCACTGCCACCCGGCATGTGTTTAGGTCGGGTCGTGTGTACCCTGATGAAGTGATGCGTGAAACGTTTAAGAGCGGTGACAATTAAATGAATGACTATGGTTATGATGACGTTAAGCGCGCGGACACACAAACACCTACACCAAATACTCCACACACAAGCACACATACACACGCGCGCGCACACGCGCACATATACAGACTCGTCCGCGTTCTCTCACACACATACACGCGCGCATACGCACGCACGCACGCAAGCACGCACGCACTCACACACACACACACACACACGCGCGCACACATGCATACACAGATGCATGCACGCACGTGCACACTCAAACATACACATAAATACCTCCTCCCCCCACCCCACCCCCACACGTGGACACCCATCCATACACCACCCCACAACCCCACCCCCCCTTCCCACAACCCCATACACACAACACACCCACCCACCCACACCCACAAAAACAACACCCTACACACACACACACACACTGCATACTGCCACAGCCACTACCTCTACTCGCCCACGTTCCTCTGCAATAGGAATGCCGAGCTTACACTTGCAACGCCGACCCGTGGAGCTGTATCCTGTCCTGTAGAAACCCGCCCTGCACTGACAGTTTGTAGCCAAGTTGTCGTCGCAGTCGCCAGGCCAACAGTGGTTGGGATTCCAGGAACATACACCTGGAAAGGGAACGACAGAGCATACCTGAAGAAACGAAATAACCTGAATTAATGGAACAAAACAAAACTCCTGAAACAGGAATGACAGACTAAGCTGAAAAGATAATTCACGTCAAAAACGAATGACAGAAAATAAGCGTTTTACTTACTGTTCTTGCTTGATCTTGTATTATCTTTTTACAAATGTGTCACCAATCGTTTTTGTAAAATCTCCTACCTATTTACGTAGCCTGTTGAAAGCGTTGTATTCTGTCATAAATCGAAATGAATCAGAATCAAAGACCGAATACAATGTAAATGTTGAGGAATCACAAAACGTTCTACAGATAAAATAAACCGTTGAAAAGCTCTGTTGACGATGGCATTCAAGTTGAAGGTTACAATCACAGAAGAGATCCACTAACTGGCAATGGCAAATTCGCTCTTGTTTATGCATTGCCTGATTCAAGAAAAGAATACCTCAAAATTTGCATGATGCAGTGTTGGCCAGCTTGTAAAAAAACAAGGGTTAGTAATTTTAAATGTAACAGCCACACGACACAAGAATTATGTTTCTCAAACAGCGAATGTAGGCCTACTTTTGCCAACGTATTTCGCAATGTCCTGAATAATCTTCAATATGTTCATATAAAACATGCCATAATCAGATTCTTTGCTCACCAAGTTGTTGTTTTTGTTGCTGTTGTTATTGTTGCTGTGTGTGTGTGCGTGCGGGTGTATGTATGTGTTTGGTGGGTGGGAACATTAGTTTCAGGCTAACAAAATACCTAGTACTCGAACTGTAACATCACATTCTTCATCTCCACGCGTGTGTGTATATCCATGGGTACTTTCTGGAAAGCAGTCTATTCCTGGTTTGAGGTCGATGTCATCAGCCCAGTTCCGAAATTGGCTGGAACTGTGCAAAATAGTTCGTTAGTCTGTCCAATATAATATATACCAAGAGCAACTTGTTATTAAAAAGAAAAATGTTGTCCCCTTTTTACCCTGCAAAATCCCATTCGCGTGAATAGTACAAGTGAAACAAGTGAGTCAAGGATTTCATTTTTTTTATTTTGGGGAGGGGAGTCTTTAAAGTAATAACGTGCGAGTACACGACAATTAGGGTGTAGGAATGTATTAGTATTTGCGCGTATATGAAATCCTGGGTCAAGGAAACTTCTCTTTTTTTTGGTTGATCTGTTGTCGCTTGTAGGAAGATTGTAGACCTTTTTGTGTTTGCATTTTGTTTTAGAAAGCTATCAGTCATTCGGTTTCAGATTTTTGTTTTTAGATGAGTAATAATTAAAAGAAATACTTATTCGGTTTCAGTTTTTGACGCTTGAGTGCTTGAAACATTCAAATACCAATAACTAAAACAACACACTCAACTACCACTAACCGAAACCGGCTAAGTGTCACTGTTAATTTTTCATCACTTATCTGTCTGACGCTTGAAAAAGGGGTTTACCCTGAAAATTTGGGCATGTTTTGTGTTGCTCTAGTAAAATCAACATTCTTTTTAACCTTTTGCGTTTTGAGTAGAAGCCACTGTCTGGTCCACTTCAGCCTTAAGGGAAAGAACTTTTGATAGTCGACAGAAGGGATTTGAATTTCTGCGTTAGCAGTTACCCACTGCAGAGAAGTTCAAAACATGAACATGAACCTGTCAGTTTGCTTAAACTCTCCCGAACCTTGAAAATGGACCACACTTACCGAACTCGCTATGAACGTGTGAACTCGACGAAAGGTAGGTTTTACAGAAGAAGAAGAAGAAGAAGGCCTTGCTTAAGTGGCATCCAGAAATCCCACGTTACATTTATTTGAAAAGGCGTTATGCTCTCAAGTAGGTTCTCTCTAATGGGAATAACTGCTTTTCTTCTTCTTTCTCTCTTTTCCTTTTTCGCGTTCGAACAGGTTTTAAAAGGGTATCGTTTACCCATCACTGGTAAATGCACACACATACTAGATCTAGCTTATCAGAAAGAGTGCGTTACTGTCTGGTGCAGCTAGATCTAAATCTTTCCCTTTGAAACTGAAACGTCAACATACTTCTCAACACTCGGAGCACACATAACTGAAGCCGGATAAGTACATTTTCATTTGCCACCATTTAACTGTTGTTTGTCGCTTGAAACATGTGCTTACCCCGAACATTCCCACGTTTTGTATTGTCATATTAGTATTCTTTTTAACCTTTTACGTGTTTCGATCTGAATTTCTCTTTGTAGGCGCACTTTCACTATATCGCCGTTTACGTAATAACCACATAATATAATGCTGATTAAAAATGATGATCAAGACACTCATTGACTCAAACATGATGGAGAGAGTGACACAGGCTGAATGAGAAACGATACTCACTGTTTGCCGTTTACGTCGTAACCAACATCAGACGTACAAGTGTCGCCAGGCGCAATCCTTCTCTCGACAACATCAGGACAGGTGATGGCAGAACTTCAAATAAAGGATGCGAAAAAACAGAAACAGTTTGTTAAAAGAGGTGCCATGGAATTGTGTCCAGTGATGAATACGGTACAGGAATAATGTGAATGGATAGTAAGCTACTAGTAAGGGTCGAATAAACAAAATCGTCGATCTTATTGTTTGTAAAATGCACCTTGCCGGAATTTTCACACTGTAAAATGCATGCCGGTGGTCACTGATGAGGTACTCAGGTATCAAAACACGTGCCTGACATAGGCAACCAACATAAGAATCGGATTTCTGATAACCACGCTGCTCTCTGCTAAGCATTGTGGGCCAAAAATCGGATTCCGTTGGGGGAGGGTGGCTGGTACCCAATAGGGTATTTATGAAGGGAGTAGGACTTTCTTCTCTCTCTGCCAAATCAACACACAACACACATAAATAGCGCTCGAAATACGTAACACATGTAAAATTTGTTGTACTTGTGTTACGTACTTCGAGCGCTAATAGACGATCTTCGGAAATCCAGGGGACTGAACTCGGTAAGTGCCTACAGGCATGGCCTGAATATATAGGTCCATACCTGCGGGTGTAGCGCAGAGTAGGCGCACTTTTGTTGGGGGTACAGTGAGCACGTGGGCAAGATGACGGATACCCGTAAACAAAGGCAGAAAAGGCATCAGAAATGCCCATCAAGCGCTCACTGTTCGTGGGGAACATGCAGATCGGATAGTAGGTTCCCCCAGCTGATAGTCTAGTATAAATTATAATAGATCCATGCCTGAAGATCTAAAACTGTCGCAGATCGGCTCTTCTCAGCTGCCGCCTCCATTCAGGGGACTTCACTCTCCCGGAGTAAAAAAAACACTGTCAAATTATCTTTGCCTGTTATTTCCGGAAATCGTGATTCTGCACACAAGTGCTCTGAGCCTCGTTCTGTTTCAGATTTGTAGCAATATTCCTCCTGCAATTTCCCTCTCCAGATTCACCGATCTGATTAAGATCTAAATATAATGCCTCAACAATCAGTTACTTGCTTTTTTCTACATATCGATCTAAACAAACAGCGTTCCATGTGAATAAAATCGTTCACATGTAACCCTTTTCGGTTTGTTTTACTTAAAGTGAGTTTTATTTGGTTTAATTGCTCTTGTTTGATACAAAACTGATGGATTTGGTTGAAGAAAATATACCCGAACTGCTGATTATAATACATGAATGTTACATATTTGATCTTGCTGTCTACTGATCGGTGCTTGCTGCACCGTACTATCTAGTGTGTGCACATGTGTAATCCATACCACAAAACAACAAAAGAAAAAGAAAAAAACTTTGGTTTGGGGCATCTAAAATGAGGAGAGAGAGAGAGAGAGAGAGAGAGAGAGAGAGAGAGAGAGAGAGAGAGAGAGAGAGAGAGAGAGAGAGAGAGAGAGAGAGAAGCAGACAGACAGACAGACAGACAGACAGACAGACAGACAGAGAGGCGTTACTCAAACATCAGTATGAATTGACAGTGGTCTATATAACTGACTATAACTATGATAAAGATGCATACGCATGTAAGACCAGCATGCACAACAGGAGGAGAAGACATTCCAGATGACGTCCTGTCTTCTCCATACCGGATAATGCCAAGCCCGGAAATTCAGATCGAATAAAACCCTGAAACAAACAGTCAAATAATCAAACAAATGATTAAATCTACCGCAGTGACTGACTAAATAACCAAGTAACTAGCTGGATGAAAAAGAAAAAAAGAAAAATAAATAAAAATAAAAAAATAAGGAAAAAGGGTTCACATCAAAAAGTTAATTTGTTTCAGGTTTGACGTCTGTGAAAATGTGGGATCCAGCTTGCTATGAGAACATGTTCATCGACAGTACGACAGGCAGTGGAAGCACTAACTGAGGAAGGCGTTGGTTTAGTCATTAAGAAAACCAGCAAACGGTTAGATGAAATGCACTTCCAAATCGGAAACTCTTAACTATATCCATCTAAGAACGCAGGCACGAAAAACAGCTGGTTTAAACAAAATGTATTTCCTATATAACAATACATTAACAACAGAACAGTTGGGCCGTGCAACAAGCAACATTGCTTATATTAACGCAGCTCGAATCTGAGAGAGAGAGAGAGAGAGAGAGAGAGAGAGAGAGAGAGAGAGAGAGAGAGAGAGAGAGGGGAAGGGGGAGGTTGATTGATTGATTGATGTGAACTTTATTTCTCAACGGTGAAAATATTAGCACAAAGGCCGACTCACATATCTGCCGTTGCTACAGTACTACTAATAACCAAGACATTCACAGTTAAATATTATTACAGAAGGCTATAGACAAATACAGCATCAGTAAAAATAAAAACAAGAATTAATAAAATAATAATAATAACAAGGAGAGAGAGAGGAGAGGGGGGGAGAGGAGGGGGGGAAAAGGGGGGGGGGGGGCGTCTTCAGTCAAAAAACTTTCAGAAAAATAGTTCGTGCGTGCTCTTATCCACTTGCGTACCAAACATACAAATTAAAAACTGTATTACACAAGTGTTTGACGGAAAATAGCAGTTGTAGTTTTACCTGTTCGCCCCCCCTGTGACTTGCCTGCAACATGTGACGACAAAACGAGGAACTTTATCCATGCAGCTGTGCGTATTTTTAGAATGACCAACATGGTTGTAGGCGGGGCAGTGGGCGGGATTAGTAACAGTCCGCTTATCTTTACAAAGAGCCATATGGTAATGGAACTTACCACAAAAGGTAATGACGTCTGAGAGTGGTGCTTCATGAACTAGGAGAAACCCGGAGGACCCACCGCCAGATTTGCCTTCGTATTTAGTCAGCGTGGCTGCCAGCCCTGTTAGTTTTCCTTTGCTAACGTGCACGTTCTCTCTCCAACCACCACCTGATCTGGCTTCATATTTAACCAGTCTACTTGCCTGTCCCCCCCCCCCCCCCCTCTCTTTGGGACAGATTGTAAGAATAGGCAATTGCTTAAAATCTTAATCCTTGTGTAATAAAGTTCTGAGTTCTGTCTGTCTGTCTGTCTCTCTCCCATCTTTTCATTAAATTGTGTTTGATGCTTATATATGTTTGACAAAGACACATAAATATGTTTTTATATTTGTGAGGGTTTTATTTTGTGGATTTTACTTGAGAAAGGGTTTACGTATAATTGTGAGAAGAGTTTTGAAAAGTGCGTTTGCTTATGACAGTCTGGTCGTCCTGGGGTGACCCAGTGTAGTTGACAGGATGTTAAAATCAGATTGTGTTTACTGGTAGTAACTTTATGTCTGTTTCTGTCTGTCTGTCACAAGAACACTATTCTTCTTTTTGTCTCTCATTCTCCCCTCCCTCTCTCTCTTTATCGCCCCTCTCTCTCCACCCCCTTCTCCGTTTGGAATCAACCTCTGAGCTCAGTGGACAAATAGACGCACACAATTTTCCAAACAAAACCATGTTCAACCTTTGTTGAACAATATCCTCCATGTATTAATTATAACAATTGCTTTTTTTAAATGGGTGCCTGTGAAGGTCTGAACTTGGTCCTGAAGATTTTTCCAAGATTTTTTATTTTAAGACAGTCAAGGAGTGATGTCTTATTAAAAGCTTTCATGCACAAACATTTTATCCTCCTGATTTTGCAGTTTGTGCGTGATCCTTTTTTTCACAAACGTGGATTCAGGCCCTCCATATGCACCCTTGCTACATTATTCATGTTGTCAAACATCAGACTCACTCTTATCCTCCAATGCCAGATTGTTAACAACAAAACAAAATTACACACAGCCGCAAGGTTCAAGACTGCTAAAACTTAGTAGTGTGCAAAACGTCTGAACATACTTGGTAATCTAGATCTGAGTATGAAGAAGGTTTGAGCAGTGAGCTTGAGCATTTTTAGATTGCGCTTTGCTGATGGAGCAGAGAAGAGGCTTGGATTCTCTTTCAGTGTGGAATGAAAATGGACATTGACAAACAACCCCAAGACCAAAGACTGCAACTGAAAAGCCTCAAAGTGCCCAACACGAGGACAGCACAGCAGAACGGTACCACCATGTCGAACACTGTTTGGACGCCATCCTGTACAACGCAGCCGCTTGGTGGCGCCAGTTAATTTTCGTTTCATTCCAGATCGCCGCATGCACTATCTTTGCGTAGCTTGACAGCTTTGGTATGGCTAGACATGATCCTGAATGGTTACACGGCGATCACTATTCACTACGGAGCAAAGCACAGATAAAGAGCAGAGACAGTTTCGGGTATGGGCATGTGCCATCAATACAATTCATAAAACTCAGGGCCCGGTGGAATAACTCGCTTCCAGTTTAGAACGGTGCCGTGTGGCGGCATTCATTAAAGTTATTCATGTGAACAAGTATTAGAAGCCAGCGACACACGAGACAGTTTTACAACTGCAGTTGGTGGAAGCCTGCTGTCGTGACCACGTGAGTCCGCCATTAACTGCAGCGCATAATTGACTGTTCTGATAGGCAACCGAACCAGTTCTACGCGAAAAGGGTTCAAAACACCAACAGCAATTGATTGATTGAACTTTATTACACAAAGATAAAGGTTTAGGCACGAATGCCTGTCGGTCAACCTGTCCTTGAAACAGTTACAAACACTTATATATATATATATATATATATATATATATATATATATATATATATATATATATATATTAATTATATATACAGACAGAAAAACAAGGCTCTCTGTGACTCCTGGGTACCGCACCGTGCAGGAAGGACTGAGTATGGTGTCATGTAGAGAAGGTATAACAAAGTCCAAGCATGTTTTTTTTGGAAACTTTTTACTCAGAATTTTCGCCCTTAAGGGCTTCGTCAAGGCCCGGTTAGCTTGACTGATTCCTACAAAACGTAATTAGATTATAAAATACGTCATATTTTTATACGTCACGCTCTCTTGCATACGACATACATTCCAGACGACTAGGGAACACACACACACACACACACACACACACACACACACACACACACACACACAACACTCCCCCCTCTCTCTCTCTCTCACACACACACACACACACACACACACACACACACACACACACACACACACACACACACACACACACACACACACACACACACACAGATATTTAAAGCAATCCTCTCTCACCCCCACTCTCTCTCTCTCTCTGTGTGCTGTTGAGGCAGACATAGAATGTCCATTTTTTCAACAATTAAACTGAAACCAAATTCACTTTATATTATCATATCCTATGTACTATGACCTAAGAGATAAATATATACCACGCAAATATGTCAGATGTCTATCACTTTTTTAACTGTCAATGTTGTTTGCTTATGAAAAAAGAGTGTCTCCAACTCCGACTCGCTACCTTTCTACAAAAGGCTTTTGCAGTACTCAATACTATCTGGTCTGAACAGATGTTGAACCTGTAACTTTACGTTGATCGAAAGTTGCTTGACTATGTTCATCACTACAACTGACATGGCCCCATGGTCTTTTTTAATAAACTATTCTCTTCTCTCTCTCTCTCTCTCTCTCTCTCTCTCTCTCTCTCTCTCTCTCTCTCTCTCTCTCTTTGAAGATCTGTTTTTAGGGCTCAACCTTCACTTCAATCTGGCATACAGACCTACTGACAACCACCTCCAAGGTAGTATTCAGTCTATTCTGAATACCGCCAGCTCCAGAATATTGGAATCTTGCAAAGAAAGGTGCGACACGTGTCGCCATTCAAAAGAAACCACTGCTGTTGTATCTCCGTGGGACGGTAGACATTGGACCATAAAGCAGCACATTACCTGTTCTAGTTCAAACACCGTTTACGTCGTTATGTGCGAAGTACACAACGAGTGGTATGTAGGATCTACAACCGACCTGAAAGCTCGCTGGAGAAACCATAAATCAGACGCAAAACTGAAAAAGGCGACAAAATTTGGGGTGGCTGACCATGTAACAAACTTTAAGCACCCTGAAGACCCCCAACTTGGATTTCTCACTATCGTGGCAGTTGAAGCAGTAAAAGAAAAGACTTGGTTGTTCGGGAAAATGATTGGATGTGCAGCCTGGGCACCATCTTCAAGGGTATGAACACAAGGAAAGACTTGAACATAGTACTCACAAAGAGAGAGAGAGAGAGAGAGAGAGAGAGAGAGAGAGAGAGAGAGAGAGAGAGAGAGAGAGAGAGAGAGAGAGAATAGTTTATTTAAAGGAGGGGGAGGGGGGGTCCTGGTCGGGTGGCAGTGACGAGTTGTTCCATCCACTGATGGTCCACATGTCGTCTGTTCTACAGATGGTTCATTTGAAGTGTATCTTTATCTCTCCTCTTCGGGCTCTGGCTGGTGGTTGATGCAGACCACCACACGCTTAAAGCAGAATAATAGTAATGATAAATAACATTCATTTGTATTAAATCGTTTTCGACACGTGTGCGTCCTCCTAGCGTTGTACAAAAACAGTAATACACTTGAAAAGCATCACCCACACACACACACAGGGCTATACACACGTATTGCATACGCAGGAAGAGATAAACTCACACACCTTGTATCGTGTGTGGCCAACATAAATCCTTGCTTCCCAATAGGTAAATGAAATATCCCGCTACCCCAAAAGACTCAGGCTGTACATTCAGACACGCTAACTCTACAATGAAGTCCTCAACCAGCCTCCCCCCCCCCCCCCCCCCCCCCCATACCCGCACGCACACGCAAACACAGATGACAGTTAAGCAACCAGCCCTCGTCTGTCAGTACTGGAACCAGATAGTTGATGCCTTGATACAGTCAGCTGGGGATTTACCACCGACTTATTTCATGAGCCATCTGCGACGTTTGTTTTCCGTGCTAGGATCGATACCGCTTACAGGAATGTTTATACAATACCGGCAATGACTTCAAAAGACACAGATAACAGGCATGAATAGAGAAGATTAAACATTCTCTACGGCCTGTTCGGTCGATCATGGGGCACGTAGGTACAAGTCCTAATACATTAGCCTAGCGGAGGTGAGTTGTAACTTCAGTGTTTGGTGAAAACGGACCATGAGGTTTGGCCAGTCACTGAAGTTTTTACTTCCTTGTTTCACGCACGCTGTGAATTCGAAACGTGCGTGTGTACCCCCCTTGCCCCCCATCCCTCCCCACACGCACATTTACGCATCCACGCAACACGTGTACACACACACACACACACACACACACACACACACACACACACACACACACACACACACACACACACACACACACACACATAATTTATGCATCCACGCAACACGTGTATAGACACACACACACACGCACGCACGCACGCACGCACGCACGCACGCACGCACGCACGCACGCACACACACACATCACTTATGCATCCACGCAACACACACACACACACACACACACACCACACACACACACACACACACACACACACACACACGGGGGGGACGGGGTGATCGGAGATAAAAGGGCAGTCGGATGATAATTTATTAAGACCTCTCCCCCAAAACCAGAACAATAGTAAGATAATTTTCTTTGCCGGGTTCCATAACACTTGATAGGAATGCTTACACAAAACAATACATCAGAGCCTTGAAACGACAGTGATAACAGCAGTAAACGGCAGAGATCAAACACTTTCTGAAATCTGGACTGATTGCTTTCTAACCCCCAGGGGCAGAAAGCTCAATAAAACTGTAAAACTTTGAGACAGCTTGCTAGAACTATTGCTGCAGTTAACTTGGTCGTTTGGTTTTATAAAACAATTTAAAAGTCGCAGTCAGAATTTCTGTCCTGAGGTGACCCTATGCAGTTTTAACGGTACGTTTCAATCAAAACCAACTAAATAAATCTCTTACTTCGCGGGGGCTGGGGGGGGGGGAGTGAGGGTTTTGGACAATCGGCTGAGCTCCCCAAAGGAAAGACAACACTAGTAGCCTAACATAAATTTTCCTCGCCGGGTTCCGGGTTTCATATCACTTGATAGGTATGCTTCACATGACAAAACAGTACATTATAGACTCGAAACTACTGGCAGAGATCAAACACTTTCCGAAACCTAGATAGCCTACTTGTGTAGTTGCACTTCACTTGGCATTTGCAGGTAGGATTTATGTCTGAGGCGATTATGCGAACTTCGCGGGGACGTTAAAATCCAAGAACCAACAAAATAAATCTTACTCCGATCACCACAGTCTGTTGTCGTTTCGGTGCCATTTATTGACATAATATATATTGTTATGTTGATAATCATAAGATCAGTCTAAAATCGCTTATGTGAAAAGACTTTAAAGACCCGTTCTCACCAAATGAGTCTTAACTCACAGCCGGCTTACTGTGCTACAGGCAAAAGCAATCAGTGGGGGTCTATCTGGATGTTTAATTCCTAAACGTCTGAGCCTGGTTGCACAGCTTGCTTCAAGAATAGAGCGGAGAACAGCCAGCCACGTGTACACTGGAATGAGCATTGCCACGTTTCCTGTCCCCAAACCTCTTTGTCCGGAGATGACCATGCCCGGTTGACGGAATAAATACAAGAACTAACACCAAAGTTGGGCCATGGTTCAGGAACTGTGTGAGAGTCGAGGTGGACGTCCTGGACTGTCCGTCCTAACGAGCCTTCTGGTTTCCGTGGACGTAAAGATTTATTGCACCGTGCTTCGGCATTGGTCACAGCTTGTCCCTAATATGTCAACTGACATCTGAGGACATAAAGCATCACTTCATCATCATCATCATCAAAGTTGGGATCGGTTCGTTCGTTTGGATTTGTTAAACGCCCAAGCCGATGTCAGACGGTAATTGCATGTATTGTTCACAGGGCCTGGCTGCTGCTGAAGTGAAAAGCAAGCACCTCCGAGTCGCTGAAAATCAAACTGTTTCGGTCGCTACGTCATCATGACGTAAAGATCTCTCTCCTTCTCTCCTTCTCACGCACACACGCACGCACGCACGCACACACGCACGCACGCACACACCATGATGACATATAAGGGGATAATTTGACTGGTACTAAAGCTTTAAGTGTCCTCGCTGCATTCCCAACATTTCATATGATAAGAGGCCAACTTGAAGCAACTGACGGAAATCAAGGAACTGTCGCGATGAAGTGGCTGTTGAGACTGGCTGAATGATGCAGGGACTTCCTGCTGTGATGATGTTTTAGGTACTGTCAGCCTGTGAGGGGTTTCTAAACACATCTCACTCTCCCAGTATCAGCTTCACCGACCCTTCCGGGATGTGGTGGCGGTGGTGGTGGTGGTGGTGGTGGTGGTGGTGGTGGTGGTTATGTGTGAGTGTGTGTGTGTGTGTGTGTGTGTGTGTGTGTGTGTGTGTGTGTGTGTGTGTGTGTGGCATTCTGTGGTGTGGGGTGGCGTGCTGTGTTATTGTGTGTTAGTACGTGTGTTAGTGCGTGCGTGCGTGCGTGCGTGCGTGCGTGCGTGCGTGCGTGCGTGCGTGCGTGCGTGCGTGCGTGCGTGCGTGCGTGTGTGTGTGTGTGTGTGTGTGTGTGTGTGTGTGTGTGTGTGTGTGTGTGTGTGTGTGTGTGTGTGTGTGTGAATGAATGAATGGAAACAAGCTTATTCTATCCATGCGATATCCTGTCATTCTCGTTTTTTTGGTTAAAAACACACTCAAAAACACACATTTACAGACACATACCTACTGACGTGAAATGGGGCTACATGCACAGACTTGCTAACAGACAGACAATCTCATACAGATTCAAAAAAACACATTTACAGACACATACCTACTGACGTGAAATGGGGTTACATGCACAGACATGCTGACAGATAGACATTCTCACACAGACAGACTCGAAAACACACAGATAGAGACTCTCACACAGACAGACTCAAAAACACACATTTACAGACACATACCTAATCACGTGAAATGGGGCTACATGCACATGCAGACATGCCGACAGACATTCTCGCACTGACTGACTCAAAAACACATATTTACATATACATACCTACTCGCGTGAAGCACACAAGCACACAGTAAGCGTGTTGAAACAACGACACGCACTCACGCACGCACGCACGCACGCACGCACACACGCACACACGCACGCACGCACACACACACACACACACACACACACACACCACACCACACACACCACACACACACACACACACCACACACACACACACACACACACACACACACACACCACAACACAACACACACACACACACACACACACACACACACACACACACACACACACACATACACACACACACACACACACCATGCTGTCATATAGGATGATATTTTGACATATGCTAGAGCTTTAAGTGTCACAGTCGTATTCTTAACATTTCATTTAATCAGACACTAACTTGAAAATAATTCAAGGATCTGTCGCGGCGAAGTGGCTGTTGAGACTGACAATAGCGACTTCCTGCTGTGATAGAACAATTTCACGTAGGCTAGCCTGCTACATGTATCATTTTGTGATGGCAGTGTTCTAACAGTATCTCGGTCTCCAACTTTAGTTATCGATCCTTCTAAGTGGTGGTGGTGGTGTAGTATGGTGTGTAGGTGGCGTCTTCGGTGATGTGATGTGATGTGATGTGTGTGTGTGTGTGTGTGTGTGTGTGTGTGTGTGTGTGTGTGTGTGTGTGTGTGTGTGTGTGTGTGTGTATACGTGAGTGTGCACGCGCGCGCGCGTGGGTGCGTGCGTGCGTATGTGTGTGTGTGTGTGTGTGTGTGTGTGTGTGTGTGTGTGTGTGTGTGTGTGTGTGTGTGTGTGTGTGTGTGTGTGTGTGTGTCTGCGCGCGAGCGCGTGAATGTGTGTGTTTGCGCGCGTGTATGTTTATGTGTATGTGTGCTGGAGAACGCGTGCGCACTCGCAAACCTGATGTACGAATATACCCCGCCATACTATTTTTTTAAAACTCTCGATCTTAAAAGATAAAGACTAAGAAGAAAAAGTCACGTTTACTGTGAACGTGTACTGTGTGATCTTGATTCATTATTTTTTCTTCATGTTAATTATGAAAACGCTGGACACAAAAACAATATAAAAAAACAACAGCTTAACCAAAAAAAGATAAGAATCCTACAACTCATTTTCACCGCTTAACTGTTGTTTAAGTCTTTTTAACGTTTGTTTAAGTGTTGTTTTGTAGCTTGAAAAAGGGGTTACCCCGAAAATTGGCATGTTGTATTTTGTCATTATAAACAGCTTTCTCTTTAACCTTTTATATGTTTGGATTTGCTACAGCGAGACTTTTTAGAATTTGTTCTACCACTGCAGAAATGAAGACAAAAATGCCTGACCATACTAAAGACGATGCCTGGACAATTTGTAATAAATATTTACGGGGTACAGTGCAGACGACAAAATCTCTACATGCCGAAACCATTTGTGGACACCCTACTCTCGCTTTTCATTTTGTAATGTGTGCAGAAGATTGCCGGGCACTTTTGTAGGGGGGGACATAAATTTGCTGACGGTGACACCAGGAAGTTAGAATCCGTACAAAGAACACAGTCTGCAGAGGACCGAGCATCATGCCTTTCCGACATGTAGCAACAGGTACCCCGCCCCCCGCCCCCCCCCCCCCCACTTCCCCCCCCCCTCCCCAGCATGACTAGAATGCAAACTGTTCTTACGTTCGGAAAAATAGGAGAGAGAGAGAGAGAGGAGAGAGAGAGAGAGAGAGAGAGAGAGAGAGAGAGAGAGAGAGAGAGAGAGAGAGAGAGAGAGAGAGTGACGTTCAAACCAGGCAGTTGGAACCTTTGCCAAAGAGTGAAGGACAGAATCTGCAGAGGGCGACAGCTGGAGTAGCTGATCATACCTTCCCCGGCTACGTGTCAACCCCCCCCGACCCCCAACCCCCCTTCTCCCTGTCCTCCTCCCCTCCCCTCTAACCTGCCACCACCCCACCCCTCACAACCAACCATGCATTACCTACACGGCGTGAGTAGACACCATGTGACTTCACGCTTTCGGAAGAACCCGAGAAAGCCACGCCCACTGCAGGTCTACAGGGAGGCGTTACTAAGTCCAGTTATCTAGTCCACGCCCACCTCGGTGTTCTCCTGGCCAAGGGGACTGTGTTTGTCCCACGACAACAGTCTCCCTCTCTAGGGGCTGTCAGAAGCAGGGACCTTTTCGGGCGAAGCGATCTAGCAGTCCCCGAAAGGCGGACAGTCTGGTCGTCAGATATCGACGTGTGCCGAAGACTTACCAACAGCTGAGCTGGGAACGAGTGAGCGAGTGAGTGTAGTTTTAGTCTCTTTACTTGTTTATCAGCAGTAGCATTCCAACAATTCCAATATTCGTAAGGACAGTACCCTGGCCCCGCTTCTTATATATATATATATATGTATGTATTGCTGATCACTTCTGTTTAAAAACGGCTGAACTGAAGACAAAACCCACAGTCACAGTTTTGTTTTCTTCTTTCAGTTAAAACATACTGCAATAACAATATTGTCCAGTTAATGTCAATAGCCCACTCCAACTACAAACAAAATCTGAAACAAGGATGACTCTAGTAGACTCTAAAAGAAGATCCAAAGACAAAAACGGTTAAAAGAACGCTAATTAGACTCTAAAAGAAGATCCAAAGACAAAAACGGTTAAAAGAACGCTAATTTAACAGGACAATACAAAACGTGTACGATTTTTCCGGATAAGCGCTTTAAAAAAAAATCCACAATACGACAGTTAAACGGTGTATGAATGAAAAATATTGCACTTGTCCGGTTGCGGTTTGTTGAATGTAGGGAATGTGTGCAAGAAAGCTGGCATGACAGTCACGTTCAGTCAGTGGAAGCCACTGACTGATAGTGCGACTGTTTCTGTTGTGCTGATACAACCACTGACTGTTGGCTGTCATGCCGACAAGCCTCAGCGCCGATAGTCAACTCTGTTTCTGTTCTGCTGATTGTTGACTGTTATGCCAACAAACCTCAACACTGTGTGTGTGTGTGTGTGTGTGTGTGTGTGTGTGTGTGTGTGTGTGTGTGTGTGTGCGTGTGTGCGTGTGCGTGTGTGTGTGTGTGTGTGTTCGAAAATGTGTTTGAAAATGTGTTTGAAAATGTGTAATGAGTCACGGGCCGTAATCAAAGTATTTCGTGTTCGTTTTGTTATTAATTTTGTTATTGTTTCGCGTTGGCTGCGTTTGGTCACTGATTGTGTTGCTAGACATTTTAACGGACTATAAAAAGGGTAGGTAAGAACGGGTTGTTTCCCGTCCCTAATAAGCCGTACGGTTTCTGTGGACGTTAAGCACCATGTTTACGGGTTGTTTCCGCCCGAGTATTGAAGAGTTGGCCGCCAGTGCTATACATTAGAAGTATGAGGCTTCATTAAATGATCTATGTTGCAGAAAACACCATCGCCATGTGGGCAATGCAGGTGGCGCTGGCAGCGTGTCTGCTGGCGACCTCTGTCGCCTACTTCTTTGAGTCGGGCTACACCCACCACTACACGTACTGGGCCGAAAACTCCATGTTTGACCAACATAACGTCAGCATGATTCTGAAGGTA
>JABMCL010003841.1:652500-747500 GCA_018857735.1 Alviniconcha marisindica
TTCTTTACCGCGACAGAGTTGCGCCCCTGATAGGTGGGTATAGTAACATCGTGTGTGTGTGTGTGTGTGTGTGTGTGTGTGTGTGTGTGTGTGTGTGTGATGAAATGAGTGTATCCTTATGTCTTTGTAAGCGCTCTGGGCTCCTACGAGATGAGGCGCCATAAATAATATATTATTATTATATATTATTATTCGCTCCTTTGCTATACGCTTATTAGAGTGGTGACGGTCAGCGAAAAGACGAAAAAGCTTCCGAAATTAACCAGCGTGTGTGTGTGTGTGTGTGTGTGTGTGTGTTAGGCACAGAAGGCACGTCACCTGTGGCATCACAGCCTCATGCCAGCTCTTTTGCAGTGGGAACCTTTGTCGCTGCAGAAACGGTGCGCTTGTTGCTGCCAAGTTCATATTTCAGTGGGAAGACCCTACTGCCTCGCGTTACTGCAGCGGCAAACGCAAAGTTGTAGGTGCAAAATGCATGCTTGCAGCTTAAACGTTTATTTTGCAGTGAGTGATGTTAGCTGCCTCAGTTCTCTGAATTGTGGCAGCGACCATGAAAGATAGGGCAACTTTGCTGGGTTTGCAGACTACGCAAGCAAACACAAACTCCGTATATTGAAGTAGTGCTACGGTAACCGTTGCAGGTTCTCCATCTCACAAAGGCACAGCACAACTCACTGGGACAGTACTCTGACTGCACAGAAAGCACGTCAGTTGTTACAGTGCCTTGATTTCAGTAATGATATAGTATTTCCGTTACAGGTTCTCGCTCCCATAACTTCACAGCACACGGCACAGCACATAGCAACAGGACTCAGGCTGCACAGGAACACAGTGGCAACGTGTTACAGGTTCACTGTCCCACTACTACATGGCACAGCTGTCCTAATTTTCAGTAGTGGTAACGTGTTCCTGTTACAGGTTCTCAGTCCCCCCACTCCACGGCACAGCACACGGCAACAGGACTAAGGCTGCACAGAAAAGACTTAAGATGTTACAGTTTCTTAATTTTCAGTCGCGGTAACGTGTTACAGTTACAATTTCTCTGAGTCACAACTCCACGGCACAAAACACGGCGACAGGACTATGATTGCACAGAAAAGACATAAGTTGTTACAGTTTCTTAATTTTCAGTAGTGGTAACGTGTTCCTGTTACAGGTTCTTTGTCTCACAGCTACACAGCACAGAATACGGCAACAGGACTAAGACTGCACAGAAAAAACTAAGATGTTACAGTTTCTTAATTTTCAGTAGTGGTAACGTGTTCCTGTTACAGGTTCTTTGTCTCACAACTACACAGCACAGAATACGGCAACATGACTAAGGCTGCACAGAAAAAAACTAAGATGTTACAGTTTCTTAATTTTCAGTAGTGGTAACGTGTTCCTGTTACAGGTTCTTTGTCTCACAACTACGCAGCACAGAATACGGCAACATGACTAAGGCTGCACAGAAAAGACTTAAGATGTTACAGTTTCTTAATTTTCAGTAGTGGTAACGTGTTTCTGTTACAGGTTCTTTGTCTCACAACTACACAGCACAGAATACGGCAACATGACTAAGGCTGCACAGAAAAGACATAAGCTGTTACAGTTTCTTAATTTTCAGTAGTGGTAACGTGTTCCTGTTACAGGTTCTTTGTCTCACAACTACACGGCACAGAATACGGCAACAGGACTCAAACTTCACAGGAAACACTTCAGCTCGGACCACGCCTTTCGCACTCACGAGAAGGTAAGATGAGTGTATATTTGTTTGCTTGCTTGTCACTGTTAAGTAAGATGGTTGTATACTTCTTTGTTTGTTTGTCGCTTACTGTTACTTGAGCTGGTGTGGCCTAGCGGTAAGGCGTTAGGCTGGTAAGCAGAAGGACATCGGTTCGAATCTGCTTCGGCTCTCCTTTCTCTTCAAAGGTTGTGGTCTGTGGACACTGTCTTGTGACTTTGTCCCTCACAATTATGAAACAGTAAAATGGCTCTCATCGCTGCCCACCTTAATGCAGACAGTATAGCGATAGGTATATGATATCCCTCTCCCCCCCACCTCCATACCCCCTTCCCCCCTTCTCCCCGTCCTTAATAAGCCTCATGGTTTATGTGGACGTTAAGCACCATGTTTACTTTACTTACTTGCTGTTAGTAAGATGATTGTATACTTGTTTGTTTCTTTATCACTTGCTGTTAGTAAGATGGTTGTATATTTGTTTGGTTTTTGTCACTAGGTGTTAAGTAAGCTGATTGTATATTTGTTTGGTTGCTTGTCACTAGGTGTTAGCAAGATGGCTGTATATTTGTTTATTTTCCTGTCACTAGGTGTTAAGTAAGATGAGTGTATATCTGTTTGTTTGCTTGGAACTAAGTGTTAATTAATTAAGATAGTTGTGTATGAGTTTGCTTGTTTGTCACTTGCTGTTAGTAATATGATTGTATATTTGTTTGCCTGTCTGTCACTTGCTGTTAGTAATATGATTGTATAATTGTATATTTGTTTGCTTATTTGTCATTTGCTGTTAGTAAGATGATATTTTTTTGTGCTTGTTTGTCACTGTTCGTTGATTATTAATTCATCGATTCTTTTTAATTAACGCCCAGTCATCCCGAGGACCATATCAGGAACAACCATATGAAGTCAAATTACAAGGAAAATATTTCATTCATTGCTACGATACACATTATTTTATGTTTGAAGATATTTGGGGAAAAATAAAGTTGAATGAATTGGAAAGGCAAAAAACAAACAAACAAAAACAAAAACAAACAAACCCAGAACGGTAGAATTCATGGCAGCAGACGAAGCGTGAGAGGCTATATTTTGACCTGCACAAGACTTTAAATAGAGAACCTTTGACAGCTCTGGGTTCACTGCGGAGGGACTTTAATTTTTTCACCGGCGGGAACCCGTCGCATGATGCTGTTGTTGGAAATGTAAACTTTTGTTGTTTAGCACGTGCTACGCGTTCTGTCACCTTTTTCATTCTCATACACGTTAGATATGTACTATGCCTGGGTTGAGTGCATGTCATCTTTTTTTTTTTAAATTTTCACGTGTTACGCGTCGGCTATTGTACTATGCCTGGATTGACTGTGTGTCACTTTCTTCATTTTCTGCCTCTGGTCAATAATATTATATTGCCTTTGCACTGTATTGCGTTGAGCAGTATTGCGTCATTTCCACGTTTAAACACGTGCTTCACGTTTTTTGTTTTGTTTTTTGTTTGTTTAGTTTGTTTTTGCTTTTGTAGGCCTACAGTGTGTGGAGCGATCAGGTGTGACATTATTTTACGTTTTTAATCTCTCATACCGGTCAGCATTTCCCCATTGAATTGTAATGTACTGCATTACATTGCACAGTAGTTTGTATCGCAAACTTGGTTTCCTGCCTCAAAGTTCATACTGGCTGGCGTGTGGAGCGTTAGTGTTATCTTAACTGTCTTAAAAAAATCATCTTCTCTCATCGGTCAGACGCTGCACTACGACGATCAGGGCACACTGCGTACAGCCGAGGCCAGAGACCACGTGATGCTGCGAGACAGACGTCCCCAGACCAAGACCAAGCCGTAAGTATAGAGAACCTCTGTTTTTTGTCGGCCGCTTGTGGTCTGTTGGTCAGTTCAGTTCAGTTCAACATGGTTTCTATTCGCGCTCGGGAAAACCCATAAAATTGTGCATTCCACCACCTTCTCTCTCTCTCTCTCTCTCTTTCCCTCTCTCTCTCTCTCTCCCTCTCTCTCTCTCTCTCTCTCTCTCTCTCTCTTTCTCTCTCTCTCTCTCTCCTCTCTCTCTCTCTCTCCCTCTCTCTCTCTAGCAGTTGTCCCAGTTAATGAGGCGAGGAGCTGCAAATAGACTGGCCTGTTTACGAATCCACTTCAAATCGCAGTCTAGGTGATTGGTAACTGACATTAACGTCCAGTCAAGCGTGAAGCTTGAGTCACTGTTCATGGCACAGATAAATGGAGAAAATGAAGTAGAAGGAACCAGAAAATTGAAGAAAGTCAGAATTTTTGGCGATAGGCGAAGCATTCAGTAACCCCGAAAGACAGCTGCTATAAGAAAGCCAGAATCTTTGGAGGTAGGCGAAACATTCAAGGCTATAATCTGAGCTACTCCAGGCTTAATAGAGGGAATCTTTGACAGTTCTTGATTCCAAACGCAGGCGACCTCGGGTTAGATCCACTTCAGGTCCGACTCTCTCCTTTAAATGAAACAACATACAAAGTCAGGCTGTCTCGTCTGTTGCCCATCCATCCTCAGCACCATCGCTGCCTATCATAATACTAATTCGGTTCGGTTTGACGGTGTAGCTTTGGGTATACCCCCGTCCCCCCCCCCCCCACCCAAGCCACCACTTCCATCAGCACCCTATGTGTGTGTGTGTGTGTGTGTGTGTGTGTGTGTGTGTGTGTGTGTGTGTGTGTGTGTGTGTGTGTGTGTGTGTTTATTTGTTTTACTTCGGTGCATGTTATGTAAAAAAACTGGCATCGGTTGTTTGTCTTTACCTTCAGATCCGGTCTACCTGGAGAGAAGCCCCACAAAGTTCATGTTTCAGGAGGCAAGTTTGATTACGTGCATACACACCCACCACACACACATTCCTCATAAACTGGCACACACACACACACACACACACACACACACACACACACACACACACACACACACACACACACACACACACACACACACATTGTGGTCTTTATTTTGAGTCATTTCAATCGTGCACCACCAAGACTAGCTCGTCAACGACTCAACTTCGTAAGCTGTCCATCAACCCAGCAGCCAACACAACAACCTTCCAACCAAGACAGAAATAAGTTCGTAAACTGTGTTAACAAACTATCAAAATTGAAGGTAATTGGCCTTGGAGAAGCAGTGAGTGGGCCAGTCTTGTTTTGCTAGTGTACGAGATGAGCAAGTTACAGTTTCATTTTTTGCAGACTTCCCTGACATTGAAGCGCGAGCCGCGGTCAAGGTGACCTTGGATGGGAAAAGGTGGGTATTAAAATAATGGTGTCTGCAACGATACCTTTCAGATAACGCTGACAGTTCTTACAGATAACAAAATTAGTTTTTTTTCGCTTTATTGTTCGGAGGGATTCTGCAGTGGCATATAAATGACATACTCTTCTCCATGTGCCTCCCGCAGTCTCTTCTTCGTCATCCCTCCAGCTCTCCCCCCGACCCTCCCTCCCTCGCCCCCCGCCCTCCTTGCCAACTTTCGAACACGTTACGCTTACGTGAACATTTCTTTTAATTGGTTGCATATTGGGTGGTGATGTTTTCTCTATGGTTTGTTGAAGTTGTATTCTCCCTGTACTTTTACTTGCAGGCACGCACAGTTGTCTGTCTGTCTGGTTTCGTTATCGGCCTTTGGTTTACATACAAGTTCCGTAGCTCAATTTTTTGACAGCATGCCAGTATCTTCTGTTATTGTGTGTATGTGTATGCGTGTGTGTGTGTGGTGTGTGTGTGTGTGTGTGTGTGTGTGTGTGTGTGTGTGTGTGTGTGTGTGTGTGTGTGTGTGTGTGTGTGTGTGTGTGTGTGTGAGTGAGTGAGTGAGTGAGCGTGCGTGCGTGGTAGCGTGCGTGCGTGCGTGCGTGCGTGCGTGCGTGCGTACGTGCGTGTGTGTGTGCGTTTTGAAAAAAAGAAGACTTGAAGTTTAATGTTCCAGACGCTCCCCTCCCATTTGGACTAAGTTGTGGAATTAAGGGAAAGACTCTTGTAGTGCTTGTTTGTCTGCGTCTGTTGTTGATCGTTTCTGTCTGTTATCTGACTTTCTTCCATTACTCTGTCTTTTTGTGCGTGTCTGCCCTTCAGTCCAGCTCTGTTCCAGCCTCTGTGCATCTCACTGTTTCTCCCTGCCTCTGTCTGTCCGTTTCTCTCGCTCTAATTTGTAGCTATGCTTTCTGCTTGTATCCCCCTGTACTCAATTTGAATTAGACTGTGACTGAAGGCTCATTTCCTCACGGGCGAAGGCTGGATGTAAGAAGACTTCGAGTCTGCTCCACTATCCGTCTGAAATACAGTTTATCCATTCATTCATTTACTCAACATCGCCTTGGTATCTACACTCTCCCCCCCCCCCCCCCCCCCCCCGCTCCTGCCTTTTAAAAAGAGCATTTGCTTTCTTTTAGACCCAGGTCAGAGTCCACACAGGAGTTGCTGTTCCACAACCTAACAGCACAGACCCTTGAGACAAAACCGGTAAGGCCAGACCGCAGAAAGGCCTATGCGCTAATGATGCGGTGGACAGGTAAATATACATACGTAAAAGGGACGCTAAGTGAAGACGCACCTCAACTTTGTTGCTAACGTGTAGGCTTCGAATGGTGGTTCTATTAGCATTCGTTTACCACATGTGCGTTTTACGCACTCACTCACGCACACGCACACACGCACGCACGCACGCACGTACGCACACACGTACGCACCCACGCACTCACTCACTCACTCACTCACTCACTCACTCACTCACTCACTCACTCACTCACTCACTCACACACACACACACACACACACACACACACACACACACACACACACACACACACACACACACACACACACACACACACACACACACACACACACACACACACACACACACTCAGAAACACGTACCTACGTATGAAAGAATATTTATATATGGCGCATAAAAAAATCTTCCACACAAAACCTTGCATGTTCACAGCGTACATAACAAACTCATACAGTGAAAAACAAACACAAAAAAGAGACTTGTTATAGTTGTTGCCAAACAAGTCAAGTACACTCTTGTTCTCTTCGACACACGTGTTGGTTAAAAGTTGGAAATGTGCGCCTTTGTGACAGAAACCACCGGAAAAGTATGGACTGGACACCGTTAGAAAAAACATCACACAGGTCTTCCGATGTCTCCGCCAGTTTTCACAGAAAGGTCTGTTTGTTTCCGTTCTAGCCAAGTTCATAACTCAGAGCTCCGGAAAGTGATGCATGCTCTATCCCGTGTCAGGAAAGTTTCTTTTTGAACGTTAGAAAGATTGTGCTGTGGTTTCGATAGCTTTAGATGCATATCAGTCAAGATCAAGTTTATTTTGTCAATAATATAAAAATAGTGCGTTGCTGTTCGTTTGTTGCTATTTAGCTTTTGTTCTTTGAGTGGATTTTGAAACATTTTAGTCGAAGATTTTTTGCAGTGATACATAGTCGTGTGTGTGTGTGTGTGTGTGTGTGTGTGTGTGGTGTGTGTGTGTGTGTGTGTGTGTGTGTGTGTGTGTTGTATTGTGTTGTGCTGTGTTGTGTTGTGTTGTGCGTGCGAGCCGTGAACGCGGGTATGTAAGTGAATGAGAGAGAGAAAGAGAGAGAGACAGAGACAGAAAGAGAGAGACAGACAGAGACAGAGAGACAGACAGAACTCGAACTCGAACTCGAAAACTTTATTTTCCAAGGATTGTAGTTTAGGTTCATTTAGACCTGTCTAACAACTAGTCCTCGCTAAACTACTGAATAAGTGAGAAATGGAGAGAGAGAGAGAGAGAGAGAGAGAGAGAGAGAGAGAGAGAGAGAGAGAGAGAGAGAGAGAGAGAGAGAGAGAGAGTAAAACCGTTGCTTTCCTTTTCCAAACTGCAGACAGCGAGAACCGTTCCATGTGCATCAACGACCTACGGAACATCCTGAGCAATCTCCACACCGAGGACTACATACGCTTTGTCAACGACATCCTTGGCAACCGCTGCCATGGCAACGACACCGTGTGCGAGGACAAACGCCTTGTCGTGATTGACGTCGTGGCACGTCTCGGGGACGTGACGTCACAGAATCTGTTGATGACGCACGTCCTGTCTAGGGAGCCAACTATTAGTGAAGAACTACGCCGAGTGTTCATGCATTGTGTCACCATGGAACAGCCGACTGAGGTAAGACAAAAGGACAGGTAATTGGTGTTTAAGGCCCTATCAACTGCCTATGTTGTCACACCTGGCGAGCGGTAGAGTGAGGGTAGAGAGGGAAGAGAACTGTCTGGGGTGAACAAAGGAAAGCAGAGACGACGAAAGAAGGAAGACGAAGAAACAAGCAAAGGAGAATTAAAGCCAAAGCAAAGTCAGTGCTTAAAGTGTGCAGAGGATGATCCTCGTTGCTGCACACAGCTCATTCAGTCAACCGAGACGTTTTGTTTTTTCCACAGAGCTTTATTCAGTCCGTTGAAAAGTTCTGTTTCTCTCCACAGAGACCATCGAAACTTCTGCAGGCTAAATTCAATCCATTAAACGTTCTGTTTCTCTCCAAAGAGTCCACCGAAACATCTACTTCCACGTGGCTAAATTCAGTCCAATCAAACGTTCTGTTTCTCTCCACAGAGCTTCCCTCAGTCCACCGAAACCTTCTCTGTCACAACGTGTCCATCAAGATGTTCTCTCCACAGAGCTTCCCTCAGTCCACCGAAACCTTTCACAACGTGTCCATCAAGATGTTCTCTCCACAGAGCTTCCCTCAGTCCACCGAAACCTTCTCTGTCACAACGTGTCCATCAAGATGTTCTCTCCACAGAGCTTCCCTCAGTCCACCGAAACCTTCTCTGTCACAACGTGTCCATCAAGATGTTCTCTCCACAGAGCTTCCCTCAGTCCACCGAAACCTTCTCTGTCACAACATGTCCATCAAGATGTTCTCTCCACAGAGCTTCCCTCAGTCCATCGAGACGTCACTTTTCTCTCCATTGAGACGTTCTTTTTCTGTCCACATAACTTCATTAAGTCCATTGAGACGTTATGTTCTTGTCCATAGAGCTTCATCAAGTCCATTGAGACGTTCTGTTTTTGTCCACAGAGTTTTATCAAGTCCATTGAGACGTTCTGTGTCTGTCCACAGAGCTTCATTCAATTCATTGGAACGTTCTGTTTCTGTCCACAGAGCTTCATTCAATCCATTGAGAGGGTCTGATTCTGTCCACAGACTTTCATTAAGTCCACTGACACGTTCTGTTTCCGTCCACAGAGCTTCATCAAGTCCATTGAGACGTTCTGTTTCGGCGCGGACGGTCAGCACCACGGATCACGAGCCATGAACCGGACCCAGAGTCGAGCCTGCCTGGCTGTGGGCAGTCTGGCCAGACGCTCGCACCACGCTGGTCAGCGCCACACGGCTGACCGGCTGGTGGACAGGTTGGAGACGTGGCTTGAAGAGCACGGCAGAGGTTGGTGTGCATGTTATTATTATTATTACGATACGAAGTAATGCTTAATGTCCTCGGATGTCGGCTGACATATTAGGGACAAGCTGAGACCAATGCCGAAGCACGGTTCAATAAATCTTTACGTCCACGGAAGCCAGAAGGCTCGTTAGGACGGACAGCCCAGGACGGCCACCTCGACTCTCATACAGCTCCTGAACTATGAGTGATTATTATTATTATTCATAGCTTTTATATAGCTCTAATAGCCGCTATTCTCTGCTCTCGAGCAGACTCACTGCGTACATGTCGCATGTGATTCTGAATGACTGCAACATTTTATAGCGCGTATTATTAATATCCACGGAAGCGGTGTACTGGTAGCGCTCTATGGTTGTTGCATGTGTGTTGGGGGCTGGGTTGTTAGGAGGGGTTAAAGAGTGCGGTGGGGTGCGGGGATAGGGGGAGATTGTGTGTGTGTGTGTGTGTGTGTGTGTGTGTGTGTGTGTGTGGAGGGAGAGAGAGAGAGAGAGAGAGAGAGAGAGAGAGAGAGAGAGAGGAGAGAGAGAGAGAGAGGAGTGTGTGTGTGTGTGTAGTGTAGTGTGTGTGTGTGTGTGTGTGTGTGTGTGTGTGTGTATGTGTGTGTGTGTGTGTGTGTGTGTGTGTGTGTGTGTGTGTGTGTGGAGGTGTGGTTAGGGTTGATAAAAATGGAGCAATACAAAAGACGGTGCAAACTGACTTGTGGGGGTCTCTTCTTCAGTGGCTACGTTAATCCAGCCCATTGGTTTCTATTACCATGTAAATCCACACCTTGAATTTCGATTCTTTAAGTTTCTCTCATCCTCACCATCACACTTTTATCGCAACAAGACTGGCACTACAAGTAAGTAAGTAAACACGGTGCTTGAAGTCCACAGAAACCATAAGGCTTATTAGGAGCGGGGAGAAAGGGGGAAAGGGAGTATGGAGGTGGGGGAGGAGGGAGATTATATAACTATCGCTACACTGTCACCACCAGAATAACTCGTGCATTAAGATGGGCAGCGATGAGACCCACTTTAATGTTTTATTAATTGTGAGGGACAAAGTCACAAGACAGTGTCCACAAATCATAACATTTTTGAAGAGAAAGGAGAGCCGAAGCGGAATCGAGCCGAGGTCCTTCTGCTGACCAGCCTAGCGCCTTACCGCTCGGCCAAACCGGCTCACCACTGGCACTCACAGCCCTTTGTCCTTGACAGGTGACCCGCACATCAGCAAGCGTGACACCTGGTTGGAGGAGACGGATCACGAGGACCATCACGTCAGCAAGGCGGTGCTGCTGCACGCGCTGGGCAACGCTGCAATGCCAAGGTCACGACGTCACCTGATGCTGCACGCAACACCCAACCGGGGCCACCAGCTGTGGAGGCGGGCCGCTCTGGATGCCATGCGCCGATACAACTGCACTGAGGTGGGTGCGTGTGTACCGAGATCGGTCCAGATGCACCGAACATGTGTACTGTGTGGGGCATCTGCCGTAAAATGTACCGAAATAGCTGCACCAATCCAATCAGCTGTACAATGTGCAAAAATGGATGCGTTTTCTACAGGCGTATTGAGGTGGTGCGTCTTTACTGTTCAAATGTAGCGATTGGTGCATCTGGAAAGAGTGGGATATGCTTGTGTGTTGATGTGGGTGCGTGCGCAGTGAGGTAGATACAAGTGTAAAGCTGACTTTCAGTGGGTGGGTGTTGAATGTCCTTCCTGCGGAACATGGTTTGAAAATAATTATGTTTTTACCCACTTCCCTCCAGCTCACACAGTCCATACTTCTTGACGCGTTTTTCTTCTCTCTCCAGATTTAACACGGATACATGATTCAGTCACTACACTATAGACTGGGGGAGGTGGTGGTGGTGGTGGGAGGGGGCGGGGATGTATGGTCTATAGGTCTACACTGTGCGTGTGGAGGGGTTGGTTATTTCCGCTACATTTTTAAACAGTTCGTGTCGCGTATATGCACACTGCTAAGCCACAACAATTTTATTTCCGCCAAGTAACAAGTACAAGGGATATGTCTTGGTGTTGATTCATTCAATACCATTGTCACACCCACACAACAACAATAAAATAGTAATGGATCAATCATTCCTCCTGAACACCCGTTCAGCCATTAAGGTTGTATTGGAGCAAATGAAGTAGCTAAACTGCTCCAAGAATTAGGTAAATTTAATCTGAAAGAGAATGAGGCCCAGAACGCTTCTGTAAAGCCGACGACAAAAATTGATTAGACGTAACTTGAAATGAATCGGGTGTGCATTTTTCTTGGGATATAAAAGCGACAATAGAGGTTTTATCTTTTTATGATGACATACTTCCCCATATATAACCGTACTGGTTGACTGGGCGTAAGACACCAAGTTACTTACAGACATGATGACATGTTTTAATTGCAGACGGCCACGTTGATGCTGGATTCTATGATGCATGATGACAAACACACGGTCCGCCAGATGGCTCTCAGTGTCTACGTCAACCACCCACGACGTCACGAGGTGTCCCGGGATCGGGAGAACGACCTCATGAGGTAGGTGACTGATGCTGGCCTTCACAATTTTTCACGTGCCGTGCCTCCACGCATGGCCAGCGCTCAGTATGGTCGATTGAATTCAGCGGTATTGTCCTTGCATGCGTGCACACGCGCGAGTTTGTTTTGATGGTGGTTCTTTGCTTTGTAATGGGTGATATGCTCCAGTCTGGAGAAATAGCACATGAAAGAGTGCGGTTCTTTATTCAGTGTCATGGGTCAGGAAATTGTGATTTGTACCACAGCTTCGTTTTGAATACTTTACTGTCCTTTGAATAAAAAGCCTTCCTCCACAGATTCCCGCTGCATGTTTACTGCTTTATTCTTAGCATTAGTGGAGATTTCTACAGACATTTGCCAGGGCATCATTTTCCCTCGTCCGTGTGATCTCGAGCATGCGCATTGCCTGTAGTACATGAGAACTCGGGTTGTCTCCCCTGGAAGACTGGACACGGAGCGCACCACTATGAAGCTAAGGAGCGGTGGGAAGTGGTCACTACCAGGGCCAGGGTTCGAACCTGCAACCTTTCAACCCCAGCTAGAGATATGGTGACATATGATACAGCTTTACTGCTGTAGCTTGCAATTTTACTTGCCCTAGTATGACCTAATATAATAAAAGATTATTTATGGCGCCCCATCGCATAAGAGCCCAGAGCACTTACAAAGACATAAGGATACATTCATTTCATCACACACACACACACACACACACACACACACACACCACACACACACACACACACACACACACACACACACACACACACACACACACACACACACACACACACACACACACACGCACACACGCACGCACGCACGCACGCACGTACGCACGCACGCAAGCGCACCCTCCCCCCCTCCCCACACACACACTACAAATACATGCACTAGTGGTGATGGATTGGTAAACGACAGATCAATATGCACAAGAGAAGAAATGGGTTTTCAGTTCTGACTTAAAAGAAGAGAGTGAAGACGAATGCCTGACAGAGAGAGGACGGGAGTTCCAGAGCACAGTGTATTGAAAGGATCTCTCCCCCAACCTGCACGGTTGACTGGCCACCAGAAATGAATGATCTGCCGCAATTTCTTTCTTTCTGTCCGTCTTTTTTGTTGTTGTTGTTAAAGTCTTTTGTCTCACAGCCTACCCTGATTTTGCTCACGTGAAGCAGGACATGTTCGAAAAAGTGCTGTTTTAACAAGTTCTTATACCAAGGTGCTGTTTGTTCTTACAACAAGGTGCTGTTTATGTGCTGTTTGTTCTCACAGCAAGGTACTGTTTACGTGCTGTTTGTTCTCACAGCAAGGTGCTGTTTATGTGCTGTTTGTTCTCACGGCAAGGTGCTGTTTGTGTGCTGTTTGTTCTCACAGCAAGGCGCTGTTTGTGTGCTGTTTGTTCTCACAGCAAGGTACTGTTTATATGCTGTTTGTTCTCACAGCTACGTACTGTTTTTGTGCTGTTTGTTCTCAAGGCAAGGTGCCGTTTGTGTGCTGTTTGTTCTCACAAGCTGCTTTTTTGTTCCCAGTCCTACAATAGTCACAACAAAGTGCTATTTATGTGCTGTTTGTTCTCACAGCAAGAGGCTATTATGTGCTGTTTGTTCTCACAACAAGGTGCTGTTTGTTCTCACAGTCAAAACTACACCTACCCGGCCGTTGCCCGAGTGAAGCGAAACATGTTTGACAAGGTGCTGTTCAAGTTCAAGCTGGCTCTGCCCACGTTGGACTGGAAGAAAGAACTGGGCTCCTCGGCCGTGGGCGCTAGCTTCGGGATCTACTTCGAGAACGGCATTGATGCTCTGTTCCGTGAGTATGGGGATAGAGCTTTGCCCCATGAGTATGTGGAGATAGATCTTTGCTCCGTGAGTGTGGAGATAGAGCTTCGCTCCGTGAGTATGGAGACAGAGTTTTGTTCTTGGAGTATGGAGATAGAGCTTTGCTCCGTGAGTGTGGAGACAGAGCTTTGCTCCGTGTGTATGGAGATAAAGTTTTGTTCTTGGAGTATGGAGATAGAGCTTTGCTCCGTGAGTGTGGAGACAGAGCTTTGCTCCGTGTGTATGGAGATAAAGTTTTGTTCTTGGAGTATGGAGATAAAGCTTTGTTCTTGGAGTATGGAGACAGAGCTGTGTTTCATGAATATGTAGACAGGGTTTGTACAGAGTTAGCGCTTTGCTGACAGTAATGTTTGTCGTGAGTAGCCTACGAACAATGACGCTTTGAATGTGAGTTTGGAGACAGAGCTTTTTTCCAAAAGCAGAAAAATCGAGCTTTGATCCGTACGTGTGTGTGTGTGTGTGTGTGTGTTGTGGTGTGTGTGTGTGT
This sequence comes from Alviniconcha marisindica, assembly GCA_018857735.1. Classification (NCBI taxonomy): domain Eukaryota; kingdom Metazoa; phylum Mollusca; class Gastropoda; family Provannidae; genus Alviniconcha; species Alviniconcha marisindica. The sequence continues at coordinate 666,540 of JABMCL010003841.1, forward strand.
GTGTGTGTGTGTGTGTGTGTGTGTGTGTGTGTGTGTGTGAGAGAGAGAGAGAGAGAGAGGGTTGCTTTTTTTGGTTTGTTTTTCGTTCCTTCTGCGTTCTCAGTGTAGTGTACATTGTAATTCACTTTGTACTTTTTCGAAGGGTACGCGCTTTAGAAATATTCCGTTGTTATTATCAGTTGTTCCATACTCAAGGACATTGGCGCTTTTTTTTTCCTGTATGACTGACCGATTGAGTGAATGAGTGAAGGATTGCTGAATGACTGATCGACTTCGTGATCCCTATCCCTGCTTCAACGAGTCTGTTGACTGGTGCGCTTACAACCTGACAGGTGTTTTGAATGGCTACGTGGACGTGAACGTTCACGACAAGGTGTGGGCTGAAATCCACCTGGGCATCATCGACAAGCAGTGGACCCTTCTGCTCGCGGAGGTCTGCTACAAGGGGCGACTCTCCTACAACATGAACATTGTCAAGGTAACAGTTGCTTCTCGAAGGAGTCTAAAGTCTCAGATCTCACGGTAAGGACCGCTGTTTACAACACGAACATAGCTGAGGTAAAGGTCGTCTGTCCTACAACTTGGTGCCAAGATAAACGTTGTCACTCCTACAACCTGAATATTCATTGTCAGGGCAAAGGTTGCCTCTCCTGCAACAGGATGTATGAACGTAAAAGCATTGTCATGCAACATGAACTATGTCAGGATGAAGGTCATCTCTCCAACAATAATTACGAACGTTATCAGGGTAAAGGTTGCCTCATCTACTACGTGAACATGTTGGCTCCTCTCTAATAACAGGCCTGTCTTACAGCATGAAAGGTCAAGGTAAAGGTCACCTACCTAACAGCATGAAGAGCGTCAAGGTAAAGACCGCTTGTTTTACATCATGAACCGTGTCACGGTGAAGGTCGCCTGCCTTACTGCATGAACTGTGTTACAGTAAAAAGTAGCCTGTCTTACAGCGTGAACCGCGTGACGGTAAAAGTTGTCTGTCTTACATGTCTTGTCTGTCAGCATGAACCGTGTCACGGTAAAAGTCGTCTGTCTTACAGCATAAACCGTGTCACGGTGAAGGTCGCCTGTCTTACTCCATGAACTGTGTTACAGTAAAAGGTCGCTTGTCTTACAGCGTGAACCGCGTGACGGTAACGATTGTCTGTCTTACAGCAGGAACCGTGTCACGGTAAAAGTCGTCTGTCTTACAGCATGAACCGTGTCACGGTGAAGGTCGCATGTCTTACAGCGTGAACAGTGTCAAGGTAAAAGTCACCTGTATTACATCATGGATGGTGTCACAGTAACGATCGCCTGTCAAACGGCTTGAAATCGTCATAATGTAAAAGGCCGCCTGTATTGCAGCATGAACATTGTCAGGGAAAACCGCCACGCCTCTGCTACAACATGAACAATGTCTAGGTAAAGTTCTCCTCTCTCACAAAAAATGAGCATTGTCCGGGTACAGGAAGTCTTTTGTACAACATGAACATTGTCAACGTAATGTTCGTCTCCTCTACAACAAGAGCATGGTCAGTGTTTACACAGGTAGCCTCTCCTACAAAGTGAACAATGTCAAAGTAATGTTCGATTTAACTCTGCCTTGTGCCAAAGGCATCGCCCCTCTTACAGCAGAACAGTGTCAAGGTTAAGATCGTTTCTCCTTTGATGTGAATTATTGTCACGATAATGACCGCCTCTTCTCCAACAGGAACTGTGTCAAGGTTAAGATCACCTCTCCTTTGAAGTAAATTATTGTGACGGCAATGGTCGCGTCTCCTACATCATGAACAGTGTCAAGGTTAAGATCACCTCTCCTTTGACGTGAAATATTGTCACAGTGATGGTCGCCTCCCCTACAACACTAACAGTGTCAATGTTAAGATCGCCTCTCCTTTGAAGTGAATTATTGTCACGGCAATGCTTCGCCTCTCCTACAACAGGAACAGTGACAAAGTTAAGGTCGACTCTGCTGTGACATGAACTGAGTCATGGTAAAGATCACATTTTCCTGCGAACTGAACATTTTCGAAGTCACTTCCTCCGCTGCACCACGTTAACACCATAGGCACATTATTCATTGTTATTTTCCTCAACCACTGCTTTCTGTACACCAGGCAAATTTGTACACACTTCTTCTTCTTGTACACAGGGCACACTTATACACTGTTGTTCTTCCTTAACCGCTGCATTCTGTACACCAGGCACACTATACACTGTTCTCTTCCTCAACCACTGCATTATGTACACCAGGCACACAATACACTGCTCTCTTCCTCAACCACTGCATTCTGTACACCAGGCACAGTGTACACTCTTCTCTTCCTCAGCCACTGAATTCTGTACACCGGGCACACTATACACTGCCCCTTTCCCCCTTTTTTCCCCCAGACAACCACTGCATTTCCCGTACCCCCCGAGAGCCCAAAAACTTATTAACCCCTGCTAAAACCCCCACTCTTCCTCAACCACTGCATTCTGTACGCCAGACACACTAAACACTGTCATCGTCCTCAACCACTGCTTTCTGTACACCAGACACACTAAACACTGACATCTTCCTCAACCACTGCATTCTGTACACCAGGCACACTATACACTGCTCTCTTCCTCAACCACTGCAGTCTGTACACTTCCAGAACTAGCTAGTGCAAGTTAACAACATAGGCACACTACATACTTATGCCTTGTCCTCTGTCTGAACTGCATCCTGTTTGTTTCCGTGGTCAGGACTATACGGTGGGGATGATGAAGGACATCTCAAGCGCCTTTGACCACATCGCCAACCGCATCATTGAGCCCATGGAGAAGACCGCAAACGAACTGGCCTCCCGCTACCAAGACAAGGACTCAAACACTCCCAAGAGCGGGTCAGGATCTTTTGGTTTGCTTTGGACGCAGTATTGTACAGCTGATCAAACACAAGCAAGAGTGTGTCAAGATCCTTTGGCTTGTTTTGGCCACAATATTGTACAGCTGATGAGCACACCCAAGAGTGTCAAGATCTTTTTTGGCTTGTTTTGGCCACAATATTGTACAGCTGATCGAACACCCCCAAGAGTGTCAAGATCTTTTGGCTTGTTTTGGCCACAGCAATGTACAGCTGATCGAACACACCCAAGAGTGTCAAGATCTTTTGGCTTGTTTTGGCCACAGCAATGTACAGCTGATCGAACACACCCAAGAATGTCAAGATATTTTGGCTTGTTTTGGCCACAGTATTGTACAAGTGATCGAATACACCCGAGAGTGAGATAAGATCTTTTGGTTTGTTTTGGCCGCAGTATTGTACAGCTGATCGAACAAATCCAAGAGTGTGTCAAGCTCTTTTGGCTTGTTTTGGCCACGATATTGTAGTTGATCGAACACACCCAAGAGTGTGTCAAGATCTTTTGTTTTGTTTTGGCCACAGTATTGTACAGCTGATCTTGTTTTACGAAAATGAAATAGCAAAATAAAAATGCAACAAACGTCGTTCATTTTTAGCATCCCACTTCTGTAAAACCGTTCCGGCCTAATTTGTAAATCGTCATTAAGGGGGTGAAACGTATAAGTGGTGTGGTCGTTTGTAGGTGTAGCTGCCCTGTCCCTTTAACAGACAGTTGATGGAATCTGCAATGCACCCCTCCCTCCCCTTGCCTAGGGAGGAACGTTTAGAACGACTTCACTTCAGATTCCCATGGATTTAAATGGAACGTACCCCAAAGACGACTGCAGGCGTACCCCCTCTGTATATCTGGTTGGTAAACATGGGTTTCCACTATACAGTGAGACGCAATAATTCCCCACATTTTGTGTTTGACATGCAGACAGAACCCCAGCGGGCCGGCTTGCAGTTTTGACAAGACGAATCAACGCGAAGGAAAACTGTTTTCGTCTTTGAAAGATAGGAACGCTTTTACACAGACACTGCTCTAGTTTCTAATAACACAGACATGACTCCAGTTTCTAATCATATGAGTGAATTACTCATAGATCGGTGTTCACGGGGAACTGCGGGTCCCGTGGCATCTTGTTCGTGACTAGTGTATCTTGTGACGTGACAGATTCGAATCCCTGGCCAACGCGGTGAAAGCACTCCCCAAGAGGACGGAGCGAGCTCTTCAGTCCACCGTGGACCTGAGTAAGGTGGCGGAAAGTGTGGGTGGTCTGCCCCTGGTGACCAAACTGCAGCAGCTGGCGGCACGTGCACAGAGTCTGATGGAGGACGTGCACAGTGAGGCCACCGACCTCTTTGCCGTGAGTGTCTCTCTCTCTCTTCCTCTCTTACACACAGACACAGACAGACAGACAGACAGACAGACAGACAGACACACACACACACACACACACACACACACACACACACACACACACACACACACACACACACACACACACACACACAATCATACACCACACACATACACACGCACACAGACATACACACACTCACACACAGACAACACAGACACACAACACAGACACACACAACACACACAAACGCCCACGCGCGCAGCACCACACACACACACACACACACACACAACACACACCACACACACACACACACACGCCCGCACACACACACACAGCACACCGCAATGTACCTACACACACACTACAACTGAACACCAACCATGGGGCCCCTCGCCAGAAGAATCACCAATCGCCAACACCACAACATCACTCGGCCCACCAGAGTCTTCTCCTTCATCGAACGCTCCAAGATGGGGTGAGTGGTTTGAGGAGATCCCGGTCCTTCAACGAACGCTCCAAGATGGGGTGAGTGGTTTGAGGCAGATCTGGTCCTTCATCGAACGCTCCAAGATGGGGTGAGTGGTTTGAGGCAGATCTGTTTCTTCATCGAACGCTCCAAGATGGGGTGAGTGGTTTGAGGCAGATCTGTTCCTTCACCGAACGCGCCAAGATGGGGTGAGTGGTTTGGGGTATCTCCCAGATAGATCTTCTCTTTCATGGAACGCTCCAAGATGGGGTGAGTGGTTTGGGGTATCTCCCAGATCGTCTCTTCATCGAACGCTCCAAGATGGGGTGAGTGTTTGAGGTCTCCCATAGATCTTCTCTTTCATCGAACGCTCAAGATGGGGTGAGTGTTTTGAGGTATCTCCCAGACTGATCTTCTTCATTCGAACGCTCCAAGATGGGGTGAGTGTTTGAGTATCTCCCAGTGCCAGAAATCTTTCCTTTCATCGAACGCTCTAAGATGGGGTGAGCTGTTTTGAGGTATCTCCAGATCTGTCTTCTTCATCGAACGCTCCAAGATGGGGTGAGTGTTTTGAGTTCTCCCAGTCCCAGAAAATCTTTCCTTTCATCGAACGCTCCTAGATGGGGTGAGTTTTTGGTTCTTAGGACAGATCTTCTTCACGAACGTCCAAGTGGTGAGTGTTGAGGTAGGTCTTTCTTCATCGAACGCTCACAAGATGTTCAGAAGGATGAGTGGTTTGAGGTTTCATGTTATCTATCATGCTAATGATTCGGCCCGTTGTTGACGTGGTCCTTTTCATGGCAGGTACCAGCTGGCGATGCAAAGGATTGTGGAGGGGAACAACATCATCAAACAGGCGACAGCCTTTCTTTCAGGTGCACCCCAGAACCTCATTTTTGAGTCTTTTTGTCCTGTCCGTTGTGGTGTGTTTTTGCGTGTGTGGTGTGTGTGTTGGTTTGTGTGTGTGTGTCTGTGTGTGTGTGTGTGTGTGTGTGTGTGTGTGTGTGTGTGTGTGTGTGGTGTGTGTGTGTGTGTGTGTGTGTGTGTGTGTGTGTGTGTGTGTGGTGTGTGTGTGTGTGTGTGGTGTGGTGTGTGTGTGTGTGTGTGTGTGTGTGTGTGTGGTGGATGCTCCGACACGTACATAATAAACTGATATGTGGATATACCAGCGTAGTGCACACCTAAAGTTCATTCCGTGTGTTTGTGTGTGTTTGTGTGTGTGTGTGTGTGTGTGTGTGTGTGTGTGTGTGTGTGAATGTGTAAGTGTGTGAGTGAGTGAGTGTGTGAATGAGTGAGTGAGAGAGAATGATTTGATTTCGATGGCTTATTAACGATCATGTGAAGTTTGCTGCTATGGGTCACACTTTAATCGTTGCTAAGCGGGATCAGAATCTGATGCACGACAGGGAGCAGAAGCAGCTTCATGAACGCAGGCCAGGAACTGAGCGAGATCGCGGAGGCCACGAAAAGCCTGGTGCAGAGGCTGAGAGCGGACCTCTCCAGGAGGAAACGACAGGCAGACCCTTGGGGGGACATTGGAGAGGCCGTGGTGAGTTAGCCAGGGTTCGCGGAACCTACTGTATTGCTGCATCTAAAGTTTTGACTGGTAGAAAACTCCCTTGCCGCACTGGGGAATTGAACCCGTGTTAGTGTTGCGCCTGGCCTTTCGGTCCGACGCTCTTCGGACACCCGCATGCTGAAAATCCAGCAATACAAACGCAAGACTCATGGCTTTCGCACTTTCTCTTGCTTTGGACCCCACGTTTGGAATTCACTCCCACAGGACCTTAGATACTGCTCTAACATGTCATCTTTTAAAGCCAGACTGAAAACCTTCCTCTTCTCACAGTATCTCCGCCCAAATTAATATCAATACCCAGTTTCTGCTACAGTCATTGTGTATGTGTGTGTGTGCATGTGCGTGTGCGTGTGTGTGTGTGTGTGTGTGTGTGTGTGTGTTGTGTGTGTGTATGTGTGTGTGTGTGTGTGTGTGTGTGCGCGCGCGTGCGTGCGTGCGTGCGTGCGTGCGTGCGTGTGCGTGCGTGCGTGCGTGCGTGCGTGCGTGTGTCCATATAATGCCTTATGTAAAGTGTTTGGGTAGGATTGTCTTTTACGTGTGTATAGAATATTGTACTTAGGTTAATATCTATCATGTGAGCGCTCAGGGCGTTGCTGAGCGCATGGTAAATGTACATTGTTATTATCCGCGATACCCCACCTCAGGCAGGTGAAGAGATTTAGGCAGTGATCGTGTGACCGCAGGACGCAGGGCTGGACCTTGCACTGGACGACGTGATGTCCAGAGCGGAAGCTATGGCTGAACATATAGCCAACACCACCGCCAGCTCCAAGGAACTGCAGGAAGGCTTCGACCAACAGGCCCTGTACGTCGAGGTCCTCAAGACCAGCTACCAGGCCTTCAAAGAGGCGTGAGTCAAAAGCGTTCTTCGATTGAAGATTTCGCTTAAAGGGGCATCAGAGGTTTGTCTCACTGGAGAGCCAGAAAATTGGTTTTCAAAGCCTGTCAGTCGCGTAGATCATATCGGGCTGGAAGAAAGTTTAAGGCGATATAGATTTATTTTTTCCAAACGTTATTGTCCAGCTGCGGTGAGTTTCCTTGACTGGGACATTTAATCGAGATCCTTAAGTGGCAAATAAGATGTCAATGAAAGGTTATCCGTTTTTGTATTGCTCGAAACAAACACCATGTCTATGCAAAGTAAAGTCATGGCAAAGCTGTTCTAAAAGCCAAGCAGCCAAACTTGAACGCAGGTTAATGTTAAACACGCGCATCTCTTCCAGCATCGACATGGTCAAGTCACGCATCAGCGCCCTGTTTGGACAGAAGTTTCACCCTAAATTCCCGGACCAGCGAAGGGACTGTGACGACAAATGTCAGTGTGGTTACTACCCTACAGAGTGCAGTCGCTATGGACACCCGGGGGTGGACCTGAAGTTGGACCCAGGGTGGAAGGTTAGTGTTAGTGTGGCTGAGATTTACCACAAAAGGCATGAGTGTGTGTGTGTGTGTGTGTGTGTGTGTGTGTGTGTGTGTGTGGTGTGTGTGTGTGTGTGTGTGTATGTGTGTGTGCACGGATACAGTACAAAATAAACTGATATGTGGATATACCAGCGTAGTGCACACCTAAAGTTCATTCCGTCCACACACACACACACACACACACACACACACACACACACACACACACACACACACACACACACACACACACACACACCACCACAACACACTCACACACACACCACACTCACACACACACACACACACACACACACACACACACACACACACACACATTTTTCTCTCTCTCTCTCTCTCTCTCTCTCTCTCTCTCTCTCTCTCTCTCTCTCTCTCTCTCTCTCTCCCTCCCTCCCTCCCTCTCACACACACTCACTCACTTACTTACACCATTTGAGGACCTCGAACCGATGGGGTTAAAAACGGATATTGCTAAAGGTACACCCTCATCCACCGGAAGCCAACAAATGGAAATACTCCCTATTTTCTACGTTGGCAGGCCAAACTGCCCCATCGCTTTGGGTCCCCTTTAAGTGCCCAACGTCTCTCTGTCCACTGCAGATCGCGAGTCCAGTGGCGGGGCTGGCCAAGCCTGCAGGCACTGACGCCATCTCCATCAAACCCGTAACGGCCGGCTTCACCGACTACGAGATCTTCATCTCCAACATCCGCCTTCACATCGCCATCAACGACACTGGGACGTTCGTGGATGCGGGGCAGGTCGGTGGTGTAGTGGTAGCAGTGGAGGAGATGACTGAATGAAGCTGATGCTTCGGATAAAAGCCTTTGTCTAGGTGGAATTACAATACCAGTGAGGTAGGAAGTTGGGGGGTGGGGTGTGGGGGGGGAAGGGATGGGGGGCGGGGAGGAGAACAGGGCATGGGGTATGAGAGACTGAACACTGTAAGGGGGTCATAAAAAAAATCTTGCCTAAAAACACACCATATAGTTGTAAGGGCACACTGACGCAGGCAGCGTCCGCGCCCTAAAGTTCCTCTTTTTCTCTCATCCTCCGCCAGAACATAGGCGAGCCGGTGGGGAAGAACGGGTGCGAGGACTCGCACTTCCACCTGGCCATGAAGCGGATCGCTCCGGACTCGGACCGCGGTCTGTGTTACTACGTGGACCCCTCGCCCTTCCTGGATCGCATGCAGCCCGTGCCTAAGTGGACCCAGGAGTGCAAGGACTTCACCTTCAAGCACATCGGGGACGTCGTCGACTTCAGCAAGCTCACGGAGGGATTTGCTGTGATCCTCGAGGAGCTGAAGCGGTAAGTTTGCAGTTTTGCTCCATACGGTGTCCGAAACGCCACCCTCCTTTGCTTCCTCTCTGATCGGATCGATGTATGCCAGTGTGAACAGTAATGACGCTTGAGCCAGCTTCTGTAGCCCTTGATGCCATGCTCTCGTGGTGACCTCAGTCCTGGTGTTCCTGCCTCCTTCCTTGACTGAGACAGTTCTGACCAAAGCCCTCAGCGTCAGAGAGTCCACGTAGGAGGATTGGTGGAGGGACTTAGTGACGGTCTACTCTCAGGGTGTGTGGGAGTGTGGGGAGCACACAACCTGCTCCACGACTTAGCTAACATTGTCGTCAGTAGTGGGTATAGTAGGTGGTGTCCTGCGTATGCTGAATTAGAACAGGCGTTACTGAACACCACCGAAGTGACTCTCGGCAGCGGTGCAATGGCTCCTTCAGATGGCAGCCCACCAACGATCTGATGTCTCTTCCTGTGGACCTCTGGGGTGGGGCTGCGATGCGGAATCAGTCTTGGGTGTGGCCGTAGATTGGAATGCCGGGACGAGCTGCGCGGGAGTAGTGTCTATGAAGTCGGCACAGATGATGGGACAGCAGAAAAAAAGAAGAAAAAACAGCAACAAGAACAAACAAACAAGCAAAAAAGGCTGAGTGAAGGCTAGGATAATATTCGGCAGCATTAAGCTGCCTTTTTGTGCATGCATGCAATGCATTACGTCAACCCAAAGATACAGTTATGCTTCTTTAGTATCTGTTGTGGTTTTTGTTATTGGATAATTTTCTTTTTACCGCTTGCTTTGTTTTCCTTCTTTTCCTTTTCTGTTTGTTCAACTTTTCACCTCCTCTTATATCCCTATTTTGTTTCTTCCTTGTCTTTTTTAATAACATTTGTCTTTAATCCCTTCGGTATTTCCCGTTCCTTTTCCACTCCCCGCAGTTGTGTCCAAGTAACCAAACAGATGTGTACTTGCTGCTTCACGTACAGTTTCGCTCTGGACGCTGGCAAAAGGCTGCTAATGAAAGCCGTGGCCGCTCTGCCGGATACCGGATTCTTAGGACCTCTGAAGGACATTGCTGGGGACATCGTCAGGAGCATTGACCTTGACCCTGCTAACCTCAAGAACCTCTTCAAGGACGCTGCGTAAGTTGGTCACCTTGTCGTCCTGTTCACTTTGAACCACGCGATGTTGAAAGATCAAAAATTACGCTAGCGGTTTAAGATTGAACCCTTTAAACTGGACGCGACAAAACAGTACGCAGATTTTCGGTAACTTCATGCTATGCCTTTGCCAAACCAACAGATAGGCATGCAGGCTGGTATTCTACATAAAAGCAATAAGCAACCGTTCGGCGTGCATTAAGTTCATCTTGTCAAACTACGCTCCTCTGTTTCTCTACAAAGAAATTAGTTTATAATAAGTAAGCATGTCAGTCGAATTGTAAAATACATGGAATAACTTGAAGCCGTTTTCGTTGCTGTAAATGGATATTGTGGTAAAAGTGCTGTGTTAGTGTGGCCACCACTTGATAATAGGAAGACAGAGAAGAGCGGGGGATAGCTCAGTGGTTAGAGCACCCGAATCGTGATTGAAATGTTGCGGGTTCGAGTCCCTGCAGGAGCGGCGGGAGAATTTTCTTCCCCAGGGTAAACTTTCGGTGCTGACTCTTATTTCGGTATTCGTTCCACCCCCGTGTTACCGCGGTAGCACGTAAAAGATCCCGGCCATACTGCCAAGAGTGCAGGTGGAAAGTTACAGCTAAACACGCATGCACCTTACGTTTGTGGTTTTGCTTGAAGTGACATGGTGCATGGTTGTATGGTGTACACAGAACGCGCCGAGACGGCAGCTGTTTCATGTCAGCGCTGTAAGTAAACCACTTCGGTGGATATTCAAAAACGCGGTATAAAAAGCTAGTCACTTATGTAAAATCACATGCGAGCGCAGCGAGTCTGCTCCAGAGCGGAGAATACCACTACATTAAAGCGATCAACAGCAAGAGACAAAGGATGGGGAAAGTGAAGGGGGAATCAAAAGCAGGAGCACGGAAGTGGTGCAGTTTTCCCCGCATCTTTTGCGTGTTTGGAATACCAATGGTTAGGACAAAGCCGATACACGGCAAGTGCTAATATTTTAATAATCTGAAACAGAACGAGGCCTGGAGCGCCTGTGCAGAATCAACAAAGAGGGGAGTTAATTAGCGCTCGAAAGACGTCACACAAACACAGCGACATAAACCTTGTATTTACTCTTTTGTAAGACTCTTTTGTTGGTGGTGTTGTGTTTGTTGTATTGTTTTCTTAACTTTATGTTGTTGTTTTTACGAGACCGCCATGACCACAACAAAATTGCCCCTTCTGGGATGATTAAATGTTTTGGATTTGAATTTGAATACTCGCATGCCAGATGATAGTCACCGTAGGCAACTATCCTTTGGTGGAGTTTAAGTACCTTGTATTTACTCGCATGCCAGGTGAGAGTTACTGCAGGCGACTCAAGTCTTTGTTGTGTTTGTGTGACGTCCTTCGAGCGCTAATGAACTCCCTTGTCTGTTAATATTTTAAAAGTCACCTAAACAAAGGCCAGTAAGGTTTCAGTGGAAGAAAATGATGTACGTATCGCTTTACCATTCCTATTGTTACAGAAGCAACATGAAGGACTTCTTCGGAAACATCGGCGTGAAGAACTTCAACCTGAATGGGGTGATGGCCATGGTCCGGAAGATGCCAGGGGGTCTGGGCAACATCCCGCTCGGCCTCAGCTTAAACAAAGTCACTGGCCTTATCGGTAAAGCCAGAGATCTGATCAAAAACCCGCGTCTCGGGAACTTCAGTTCTCTGGCTATGGGCGGCATCGGCCGCCTGTTGTCGTCACGTGGCATCATGTCCGCTCTTCCGGCCGCTTTGGGTTTGGGCAACCTAGATTTGCCAAGCTTGGGCCAGGGTTGCTCGGGTTCCGGACCGGAGTCTGGAGGTCTGGACTGGGCAATGAACATCGGAATGAACAGCCTGGGGTCCCTTCCAGCCTTCGGCAAGCTCGGGTCTTTGTTTGGACAACATGGTTCCGGTTTTCTGTTCGGCCAGACTTCACCAATGACGGCGTTTGACAGCGGCGGCCTCGGTAGGACGACTGTTTCAAGTCTAACGCTTTACTGAACTTTATTCTGTGCATTAAGTCTCCGTTGGTAGACTCCTACTGCAGCTGTTATGCTCCTGGTGGTTGTGTGTGTGTGTGTGTGTGTGTGGTGTGTGTGTGTGGTGTGTGTGTGTGTGTGTGTGTGTTGTGTGTGCGTGTGTGTGTGTGGTGTGTGTGTGTGTGTGTGTGCGAGAGAGAGAGAGAGAGAGAGAGAGAGAGAGAGAGAGAGAGAGAGAGAGAGAGAGAGAGAGAGAGAGAGTGTGTGTGCGTTGTGATGGTGGTGTATGGGGGGGGGGGGGGGGGGGGGGGGAGGGGGGAATCGATCAGTCAGTTAGTATACCCATACAACACTGGACATACTTGATTCAGTTATTTCCTATTCAATTTCAGTCCACAGCAGTTACGCAGGTCACAGGAGAGGAGTGGATTAACAGCTTAACTTGCTGACATATCTTGTTATTTTGATCATTGTAAGATCAGTCTAATATCACATATGTCAAAACAAAACAAACAAAAAACAAACAAAACTTTAAATAAAAAGGGAGAAGAAGAATGCAGGCTTCACGAGCTGTCGTAGCGAGGGAAAGATTTGATATGAAATGTTTTATACTGTTTCAGCTGTTAGTGCCTCTTACGATGTTTGAGTTATGCGATGATGTTTCAGCGTGTCCATCGTTCGCCAGCGCTCTGATCATGGCATCGGGGTCGTCGTGCGTGCCCCACGCCGACTGCCTCGGCATCGACTGCCACATCACCATCCCTGAAAACGACTTCGTCAGCGGCGACATAGACTTCAGCCTCACGGTCAACCCGCAGCAACGGAAAGTCACCATCACTTCCGGTGAAAGAGTACAGGAAGTGACGGGGGATGGTGAGTAGAGTGTCTTGTGATATTCATGTGCGTCATTCCTGCTGACACGTCACGCGTGCCGTGACCTCAGTCTCGGAGGAAAAGATCCATTGGAAGTGTGGATAGATCTTGCCAACATTTGATTCTAAATCATTTCATTCTGTGGCAGTCCAGGTTTCCAGTTTGAGTTGTACTTGTTCGTCAGATGAGTTATGGCAAAGTGGGTGTCTTTATAGAGTCGCAGATTCGGTCTGGCGTATGTGACACGGAGTCTTGATTCCGGGTGTCAGTCATTGAGAACATAGGTGAGTATTTATGTTTTGCCCTCCCTCTCACTCCATGTCCACGATGGCAGCTCTATATGGGGTGGTACTTGTTTTTATCCCCACATTTGACGTCATTCTCCGCCGATTTTAGCCTTTTTGTCGCCGATATTGACCGTCTGTGTACTTGATTGAAGTTAATAATAATAATATATTATTTATGGCGCCCCATCTCGTAAGAGCCCAGAACGCTTACAAAGACATAAGGATACACTCATTTCATCACACACACACACACACACACACACACACACACACACACACACACCCACACACACACACACACACACACACACACACCACACACATACACACACCACACACACACACACATACACACACACACACACACACACACACACACACACACACACACACACACACACACACACGCACACACACACACACGACACACACACATACACGCTATTGATTGTATTGTGTCCAGAGCTGTGGCTCAGCTTTGTACTGGTGATTTAGTGACTTGTGTTATGAAGTGGTGTTAGAGAATTTTGAATCGGTGGTTCGTCCTGTAGTGACCCTATGCTGGTGCTGGGGCGTTGAAATCCAACAACTAAATGCTTTGCGGCGCTGATATGACCCACGCGGTTGACTGCACGGGCTTATTATCGATAATGTTATAAATAAATTTCCAAAACGAAAGAGATGTGCATTGATTTTAGGAAGAATCAAAGATGCCCCAAACTAGTCTACGTTAAAGGAGAAGCAGTAGAGAGAGTAGATACATATAAGTACTTAGGTGTGGTTTTTGATAGTTAATTGAACTGGAAAGAGAACATCAACTCTGTGCTGAAAAAGTGAACTCGAGAATGTATTGCATGAGAAAGCTGAGATCATTTGGAGTAAATTCAGATATGCTAGTAACTTTTTATAATGCTGTAATATGTAGTATTATTATGTTTGGTTCTGTCTGTTGGGGTGGGAATATTTCAAAATTAGATAGAGGGAGGTAGGAAAAGATTGTAAAAAAAAAGCAGGTCATGTTGTGGGAAAGCCACTGGACAGTTTTAAGACTTTACCGAAAAGAGACTGTAGAGAAAACTAATGCAAATATTAAACGACCCTACACACCCAATTGACAGCAGACATAGCAACAGGAGTGGAAGATTTTTTACTTCCGAGAACAAATACAAACCGTTATAAAGTCTCGTTTTTACCTTCGGCTCTATAAGTTTTTAATAAAAATTATACCAGTGATTAACAGTGTGCGCATGCGTCAAGACGTCTGTTGAGGATGATAGCTTTCTAAGGGAGGGTGGGGATGTGTGAACCTAATGATTTTTATTTAATTTGAGAGTTTTTATGTTTTGGTTTGACAGAGAAAGCATTATTCCAGGAAATTTTGGGTTTGCTATTAGTGTATGCGGATTGAGAGAAAGGGGGCGTATGTCTAAGAGCGTGTATGTGCGTGTGTTTCATGACTTAGAATTATTGAGATATGTTCTTCGTTGCGCGATCGAACGACAGCTTTAATTTCCCGCTGGGATGAATAAAGTATATTGTTATTGTTAATCCGCCCAACCATCTATCCACGTTACTTGATTGCTTACTCCACCGCTGTTTCAGGCACTGCAGTGGTCCCGGCGCAGCTGACAGTCTTATCCACTGTCGACCTGAAGTTCAAAGTGGCGGCCACGTGGGAAGAAAGTGAACTGAATGTTGCCCTGAGCTTGCAGGCGTGTGGCTTTGGCAAGTGCCTGACGGAAGTTCCGGTCATCCGTAACCTGAGGTTCGGACCTCATTCTCGGAGGAAAAGATCCTTTGGAGGTATGTATAGCTTTTGCCAAGATTTCTTTCTAAAACGAGCACTTTATATTGATATCGTGATAGTTCCGGTTTCAGCTCAGTGAGTGCTTGATGGAGCTGCCTCAGTGCCCTCCTACATTCTTTTGTTTTTGAAATCTAAACAACCACAAATTGTTCAAAAGTAACCGATGTATGATGAGTGCGTGCTTTACCTAACATCACAGAAGGGAGTTTATTTACTTAACATCGTCCTCATCTAAAACTCTGTTATCCATCGAGAAACTGACAAAAATTGTAGGGATGGCTGGGTCGGAATTTTGTGCGCAACTGAAGCAGAGAATGACGGATCGAAGACCGGAGTGAACCGCTAGCAGCTCATTCTTTTCTTGGCCAAGCCATTGACCAGCTTTGGGTTTACTGTATGTTGAGCACGCGAACCATTTCTATCTTCCGTCGTCTAAAACTCTGTTTCAGTCATATTTCCGAGCTTACGTCTGACCCCAAACATTTGGCTTTCATTTGTGTTTTAGAAGCACAAGACGCAAACCTTTCTCTGCATCCAAATTTGACCACGCTTCGAGAACTGTCGAGTAGATCCGAGTTTGATTGATGGTGTCTCGGTTCAGAGCACCGTTCCGTGGCTTTTATCTGTCCATACACACCGTCTTGGCCTGATTTTGTTAAGATGGGCATAGCGAATCCAGTAACAAACATTAAAAAAAAAAAAACTTCGGTCGATTGAATTTTTAGTTAACACGTTTGGATTGTTGAATTCCTGGTTGTTTTTAATCGATTTTACGAAGAGGTGGTTGATGTTGTTAAATGGTGTGTGTAACACTATGATTTGTTACGAGGATGACATGGCATTAAAAATCGCTTTTTTAATATATTTTTTTATACTTCCCTTGGAAGGTTTTCTATCCGGCCTGACGTCCAAAGTCACGTCGTTTGTCAGCGGTCGCGCCGGCATGATGACAGCTCTCAAGTCCAGTGCTTGTAACAGTGAGTTTCCGTCACGTGATACGCTTTTACTTCATGTGGGTCGTGAAGCCTCAGGTTGTAGAACTTGCTGCTGCTTTTACGTTTGAGACACTCGCATACACGCACACACACACACGCACGCACGCACGCACGCACGCACGCACCACCACACACCACCACACACACCAGCACCACACACCACACACACACAACACGCAAGCACACACACACTCACACACCCCACCACACGCACACTCACGCGCACACACACACGCACACGCACGCACGCACGCACGCACGCACACACACACTCGTACAAACAAAACAAAAAACCCAAACCTCTCAAAGCAACAAATAACAAGAAAACAAAAAGTACAAGCACAGTAGCCTAAGTGTTGCGGGTTTCACGAGGCGTTGCAGCTCAAAAGGGTTTTTAACATTTTCTGTTTCGACTCATTCGTTATTCCAGTTCACGATACATGTTCAGTGTTTCGTGTTGCAGTGTGTCCATCATTTGGCAACGCTCTCGCCACGGCAAGCGGGTCGGCCTGTGTGCCCCACTCGGACTGCCTCGGTATCGACTGTGACATCACTTTCAAACACCATCTCATCAGCGGTAAAATCGACTTCAGCCTTAGGGTCAACCCGCAGCAACGGAAGGTCACCATAACAGCCGATGGAGGAGAGCAGGATATAACTGGGGATGGTGGGTGATGGTTTTAAACGTGATTTATTACTATCTGATGTCTTGACTTTTTTTCTCTTTTTTTGTCCTGAGGAAGCCAGTACAGTTGACAGGACGTTAAAATCCAAGAACTAACTTGCACTGAATCAGTTCTAGTTCATCAAAGTTCTCATACCATGACTGTTTCAGGAGACAAAACGGTTGCGGCTGAAGTGAAAGTGTTGGGCATTTTTGACGTCAAGTTCAAAATGGCAGCGACGTGGCAAGGGAAAGAACTGCGATTTTCCCTGAGTGTGCTGGCTTGTGGCTTTGAGCATTGCCTGCCGGAAATTCCCGTCATCCGTAACGTCAGGTTTGATCCAGAGTCACGGAGGAAACGATCTGTTGATGGTATGAATTGCTTTTTTCAACATTTGTTTCGACGATTGGCTATCTCGTTTTTGTCCTTAGTTTCTGTTTCTGGTCAATGTGTGGATAATGCAACCATCCTCCTTTTCTTTTGTCTCCGATATGTTGATACCTACATATCATTTTCAAAAGAAAGTAACATATGACAAAAGCTTCTTCTTGGCATCGTTTTGGTTAATAACGGTTGTATCGATTTTGGCACTGGTAAAAACAATGATTAAAAAAAGGAACCTTTATAACGGGATAAATCAGAATTTTTAGAGCAGTTGGAACAAATACTCTGAAATTCATTTGAAACTGTTCTTTTGTTTAGACCTGCTTGGCCCTTTCCTTGGCAACGTGGAATCGCTTCCCTTGGATGATGCCACCAAGATGTTCTCTGACTTCAACCTTCCTATGGAGGACATTGTGGATCAGGTTTCTGGGATACAGGAGCAGATCACTTCCGCTGTGAGTTTCTCCCGCTGCGTTCGTCTCCCTTACCTTTTTCTTATGCTGGCCCATCTGTCTGGAACAATTTGCCTCAAACACTCTGCCACTCTGATTCTACCTCCTCTTTCAAAGCCGCCCTCAAGACGCACCTGTTTAATAATTATTTTTAAACTGTTTTTCACAGCCCTGCCCATCCCCTCGTTCGACGCTGTGTGTGTGTGTGTGTGTGTGTGTGTGTGTGTGTGTGTGTGTGTGTGTGTGTGTGTGTGTGTGTGTGTGTGTGTGTGTGTGTGTATGTGGTGTTAGTGTTATTGTAAAGCGCCCTGTGCTGCCACCTTGTGTGGTAGATGGGCGCTCTAGAAATCCTCTTTATTATTATTATTTCTATTTCTTTCTTCTACACTTTTCGTCCCACTGTGTGTGCGTGCGTGCTTATGTGTGTGTGTGTGTGTGTGTGTGCATGCGCGTGTGCATGTTCGTGTGTGTGTGACTGCGTGCGTGCATGTATTTGTGTGTGTGTATGTTTGAATGAGCTTGTGCGCTCGTGTGCATGTACACATATGTGCATGCGTGCTCATATGTATGCATTTGAAGTTATGTGTATTTGCAACATAAGCGTGCTGCGTGTTTGTGGATTGTTTGTGTGTTTGCACCTGTAATTCAGAAAAAAACAGTCACGTGAGTGTCACGCATTGCATTCGGGCTGTTCAGAGACAGATTCGTCGACATCAAGATGCAGCACTCATTAGATGTCTGTAGATTCTTTTGAGCTTTACACGTACGACAAGAACAAAAATGCTTGATCACTCATTTGAAGAGCTAGAGCTTGACCGTGACCTGCTTTCATTGCCCATCAGATGGAACCTAGCGAGGACCACGCTGAACCAAGCATGTCGTCAGAGTTCATCAACCCCTTGGACCACAAGGACAACGGCAGCTACCCAATCAAGGGAGAGAATGGAGAACTCTACATACCTTTCTTCGTCTTCAAGTTCGCCTACCCCCTGGGACCGGTTATTTTCAGAATGGGTATGTGTTTTTGTAGAGCACGCACACGGCCCTTTTTCCGTTAATGCAGGGGACACAAAAAGGGAAAAGGGGGTCACAAAGGCACAGAATACGTAACAGAAATTGAACATAATAGGATAATTTGTGTATAAGAATTTTCTGTATTAATACATGGAGCTTTTCAAAGAGAAAAGGATGCATGAAGTAAGAAAGAATACTGGCGAAAACCATTAACTTTCAATCCCAAAATCTATAATAATAATATCGATAAATAAAGTCCAGTAATAGATGATAATGCAACTGTAATACTGCTTACGCTACTTGTACCATTATGCAACTAATGAGGCAAACTGGCCTTTATGATTTTCTTCCTTTAAATCAAATTACAGGAGAAAACACAGTTTCTCTAAGAAACAGTAAATGGTAGATGGATTCACGTTAACTTTTTAGTTATGTCTTTAAAAACAATTGGTGTAATATCACCTTGCTGTGAACAGACATAAACTAAAACAAGAACTGGTTAAAAAAATAAATCCAAACAACAGAGTACTGAACTGACCTGACATTTTAAATGTACACGCACCTTGGTCTGGTGACTAGCCTGAACTATGACTGGCATCAACACGAAGAATATGCTTCCAGTTCCAGTGTTACTTTACGTCCACATAGACCGTATGGACCGTTATGGACTGGGAGCTCAGGACGTCCACTTCTTTAACACAACTTCTGAGCTCTCCAGGAAGATGCTTCTCCTTTAAATGTTGGTTTACGTCCATAGAGACCATAAGGACTATTAGGGGTGGGGAGACCAGGACGGCCACCTCGACTTTCACACAGCTCCTGAGTTCTGACAGGAATATGCCGGAATGTTCACATAGTTATAGAAACTGATTCTCACAGCACTAAAAGGTTGTGGTGCATACAGTTCTCGCTACCACACACAACACGGTGATTTTGGTCAAGATTCGCTCCATCGCTTGAATACGCTATAGTGTCCTTGTATGCAAAATTAAAAACCTTATGCCCTATTTTGTTTACAGATTTTGACGCTGGGGGAGCGTTTGGGATTTCGTTTGATGTAAAAGTTCAAGCCATTGACTCTTTACTGCGGGTTTGTGGATAATACTTCTCTCCCTCTGTTGCCTTCCGTGTTGATTATCTGCTTTCGCTGCGATTTTGTGTAGTGTGCAGACCTTTTGTCTGATCGCTATGTATTCTGTGGACGTTCATCTTCATTATTTTGGTTATTTTGCAAAATTACATTTAAATGACTAACCTTCTCAAGACATTGCTGGGTGTTGTTGTTTTAATCCGAAGGGAAATGAAAGAAAAACAAATATTTGAAATCAAGGATTTTGCCTTTAAAAGCCCCGTTGATTTTATATCGAATTTAGCAAGCTATTTCTCTTCTAAGTGCACGGGTCGCTGGGGGTCAATCGCCAAAGAGGACGTGGTATGCGACAAGTGAACTTTATTGCTTAACGGTGTTGTTCATCTTAGAGGCCGTTAATCGTCACTGATCAATTGACTTTCCTAAAATGGCCATACTAAGGGACATAGATTAACACCGTTTTGACTCCAGTCTTTAGTACCGTTTTGATTCCAATCTTTAGTACTGTTCATCCGATGTTAATGTACATTGTGCTAAAACATGGTAGCATTTTTGTTTTTAAGTCCTAAAGGGAAGACCACTAGACTAGTCTTTCCTGATTTGGACGAACCCAGTTGTGTTTTGATCAAATGTGTTTCGGGTTCCTGATGTACTGGTGATACATTTCAAGTTTTGCATTCTTGCTTACATAAGGTTTTGATTTTTGTTTGTATTGTGGGCATAACAAATATTCATACACCTCCAAATGACGGGAATAACTATCAGTGGCAGTCAGTTTAGGTTTGCGAACAGATATATCTACGGATAGGTGTGTGCGTGCGTGCGTGCGTGCGTGTATGTGTCTAGTTGACGTGAACATTTATGTTGTAGCTGCTTTGTGTAACTTGGATGAACAATATACGATGGAACTGGATACTGGATGCAAACATCTCGCTTATTCAAACTGAATCGACAGAGTAGGCTATACATATTCATTTTTGTCTGCCTGATTTCACAGTCGAAGCTTGTCATATTTACAGCATGCTGATTTGAGTATAGATGCTCGTCTTAACCATATGTATACGCTTATGTTCGTCGTTTTATTTTACCAATGTAAAGTTCAATATATATCTTCTTCTCTTTTTTTCTTCTTTGTTTCTCCTCGTTTTTTCCTGCCATCTGGGTATAGGCTGAAATAGTCCGCTTGAAAAAGCTGTCGCTTTGGTGAACCATTTCTAGTATCCTTTCCTTTTCTTACAGTGATAGCGCTATTGCTTGTACATTTCTATCAACCTGTTCTTTTGCTACACTTCTGCTGGGATTGTGGGCAACATATTTAACACGCCCAATTATGCACGCAAACCATTTCTTCTTTGGAGGCTTGGTGCCGTTTTCTTAGTCGTGTAAATGCATGATGGAAAATGAAGTTCTTCTGTTTGGCGATTGACTGGCGTATTCTTTAGCTCATAACCTTGTGTGCATATCTACACAGACGATTAATATTACACCGTGTTCAGCTCATGAGTTTAATATTATGAAGACAACACATGAACAGACACACATTCATGAAAGCACGCACGCATCACCTGCACCCCCCACCCCACCCCACATACTGAATATTGTTAAACGAGCGTGTCATAATATACATAAACGTAACATGAACATTCTGCAAATAATTACTATACAAATGTAATCTGCTCGCAGCAGTAGTGCTTGGTCATGCGAAATGAAGATTGTATATATAACAAAATGCGGTGTGTTGAATACTCCTCATCCCACCACATATTCAAGGCGCAGCATGTTGACTACTCGATCCTCACTCCATCCCGTCCATTCTGTGCTTCAGACGGAGATCAAGCCCTGGGCCTCGGGCAAGTTCCGGGCCAGCATGTCCCTCTCCATTGTCGTGGCCTCCGCTGGCATAGACCTGATCGGCTGGGTCATGAAAACTGGCTTCCCCCTCACCCTGAAAACCAACTACAACAAGCAGCCTGTAGTCTCCACGTGAGTGGGCCGAGGTCATTAATACAGCTCATGCTGGTGTGTAAAGTATGCATGTCCCTTGCCGCGAGTTCCAATGCGAAGATGCTCGTGTGTAAAGTATGCATGTCCCTTGCCGCGAGTTCCAACGCGAAGATGCTCGTGTGTAAAGTATGCATGTCCCTTGCCACGAGTTCCAACGCGAAGATGTTCGTGTGTAAAGTATGCATGTCCCTTGCCGCGAGTTCCAACGCGAAGATGTTCGTGTGTAAAGTACGTCCGTCCGTTGTTGTAGGTTCCAGTGCGAGTATGCTTGTGTGCAAAGTATATATCATATATGTTCATATTTATATAAAAAAGTAAAACAAATCTGGTGCTAGACTCCGAAAATGGTTGCTGCCTGAATGGTACTAAATTTCAAGACAACGAATGTTCTATATTGTTTGAAATTGATGATGACATCAAAACAAAGAGCGTTTTTGATTTTATTCTACTACTGGCAAAATAGAAAAACAGCTTCCGAACATTGATATATTTAGGAAAAAAATGGTTATGCAGATACACAGTAGAGGAATATAATGCTAAGATAAGCTGCTAATGTTCAAGTTTCTCTTCCAGGTGGGAGCCTTACCAACCTTTTTTTGCAGGCTAATGTTCTCAACAACAAAAATCAGAGATTCCGTACATGTGTATAATCTCAAGCCTATGTAGTCTGCGGATATGTAGCTACCTTTCGTTATCCAGTATGTTCTTTCATTTCATGTTTATATGACTTACGAAATGTTGAATGCACCAATGCCGCGTGTCCTCGAATGGCCCATGTATGTATCTTTGTAAACAAAGCTGTATTTAAAAGAAATGTGATTTTTTTCAATTACAAGACAACTTGCTTCTTTCCACAGAAACCGCGGCAATATCCACTTTTAGCCCCGTCGGTTCGCTTTCCTCAAATGGTTTGAGGATGCGCGTGTGCGTGTGTTTGTGTATAGCACTGGCATAGTACGGAACTGATATGTGGATATGCCTTATTTGATTACGTTGTATATTGATTCAAACAGGAAAGCCTTAGAGGTGGAGCTGATTCCTATAGAGCTGAAACTGAAGGGGTGGGTGAAGATTCTGTTCTTCATTAACATTAAGAGGACCATCTGGCACTACACGGCCCCTGCCCTCCGAGGAACTATCTGGGAGAAGGTGTACAGGAAGGACGACCAGGGACCTCCTCGCTTCCCCTACTGCGACAGGGCATGGTGGGTATGGTGTACCAAAGCTGCCACAATCATCACATTTACTGCGACAGGGCATAGTAGGTATGGTGTACCAAAGTTGCCACAATCATCACATTTACTGCGACAGGGCATAGTAGGTATGGTGTACCAAAGTTGCCACAATCATCACATTTACTGCGACAGGGCATAGTAGGTATGGTGTACCAAAGCTGCTACAATCATCACATTTACTGCGACAGGGCATGGTGGGTATAGTGTACCAAAGCTGCCACAATCATTACTTTTGCTGCAACAGGGCACAGTGGATATGGTGTACCAAAGCTGCCACAATCATTACTTTTGCTGCAACAGGGCACAGTGGGTATGGTGTACCAAAGCTGCCACAATCATTACTTTTGCTGCAACAGGGCATAGTGGGTATGGTGCAAACACAATTACCACAGTCAGTACTTTCACTGCGACAAGGCATTGTTGGTATGGCGCAGCAAAGCTGCCACAATCACTGCGACAGGGCATAGTGGGTGAGTATGTTGCGCCATAGCTGCCCCTCTTCCCTTACTTCTACAAGGCGTGGCTGGTATGGTGCACCACATTTACCATAATCAGACTACTTTTACCACAACAAGGCCAAGCGTGTCGGTATGGTATGCCATAGTTGTCCCTTATGTCATAGTTGCCCCTTACTATGACAGGGCATACGGGTTATAGTGAACCGAAGCTATCATAATCAGAACAATCGCCTTCTCTTCTTCGTTTGCTGGGAGAGGTCACGATGAATATGGTGTACAAAAACTGTCATAACTAGAGCTCTCCGATAATACACCAAAAATAAGAGATTGTGATAAAATCAGGAAAACGATGTCATTTATGTTCATCCATGGAAATCCACTGCTGATCGTGCCAACCTGAAGGATTTCTTTTCTTGTTGTAATAGAAATTCTGTATGTGTATTGCAAAAAGAACAAGAGGACAAAAACAAGCACCCTGTCAAATTTTCTTTTCTCCGTCGTATCGTATTTCCATATTCTCTTTGTCTTGAAGTGCGGGACGTTAAAATCTAAGCTCTATAACTAACCCATTTCCTGTCTTTGCACTATTCAGCGGCAGCGGAAGGCGCCGGCGTCAGATCCGATCAGCAGGATCAATCTGCTCTGTCCAGCAGGTCAAAGAGCGACATCCCAAAGATGCTGCCTTCAAGTTGGAGGTAGGTCACTTCCAGATAACAATGAAACAGCTTCTGTTGATAATGACGAGGACGGTGGCACGTTGAAGGCCGTCGACTAGAAAGTTACAAAATGTTTCATTTCCTGACTCCCTACCCCCAGACCCTTGTTTCATTTCCCTTGATGATGATGTAGAGTTTCATGTCCGCGGACGTCGGTTGACCTATTAGGGACACACTGTGACCAATGCCTAAGCATGGTTCAATGTTGCTTTACGTCCACAGAAACCGTAAGGCTCATTAGGACGGAAAGCCCAGGACGGCCACCTCTACTTTCACACAGCTCCTGAACTCTGCCGTTTCTTTAAGAGTGTGTGCATTTTTGAATGTACAGTGGGATGTGTTGAGATGCCAACTCAACCAGTTTAACAAACAGACTTAAAGGGAGTCTTTCTGGTTGTTGTTGTTTTTCTCTTTTTTTCTTTCTGTCTTTCATTCTTTATTCATCACTCTGTTTTTCTTTCCCATTCAAAGTTCTCTGTAGAAGACGACGACAGTGACCTTCAGCTGTCCTACGCTGTAGGAGACTACCCGGGCGGAACCAACGTCCAGAGCTGGACCACAATGCGAGGCAATGCTCTGCTGTCACCCGCTGAGCTACCGTGCGGCATCCCTCTCCACTTCCTGGTCAAGGCCCGCAACTCCCAGGGACTGGAGACAATCGGCCGCTGCTCCATCCCCACGTTTGACTGTACCTTTCCTGACGGCCGGGTGGACGCCGCCTACAGGTGGGCCTTGTTGCCAGGGTGACAGGAAACGCATTCTGTGGCCGCTTCAGACTGTAGTTTTACTGAGTTAGACCGATGTACTGAACTGGGAACGCCACTAGACATATTTTACTTCATTTAGTTCGGGGGTTGAATCTTTCTCGTCTTCATTTCTGTGTTGAGTAGGAACGGAAGTCTCATTTTCACCTCTAACCTGACACACTGATCATGGTCGGCTTTATTTTAGCTTTGGTTGAATCCCGTTTACTTTCAGTTCTGTTTCAAGTAGAATAGGGGTTTCGTTCTTATCTTTGACATCACAATCAAAATATGCTTCATTAATGCTCTGTGTCTAGCTTTCCCTAGTCTTTGAGTTTGTTGTTGTCTTGCTGACTATTGCCGACTACAACTGCGAAAAAGTGACACCGTTGAAAGTGCTTATTCTAGTTTAACGGGATTAAAAAGAAGACACTTCAAGTTTTGTTGGTGGTAAAACCAAACCAACTCACGGCAGAACTCGTGCTTGCACTACCGATGCCTAAGTTGGCTGACGAGTATACTTTTTCTTCTTCGGCTGAACAGATGCAGCAGTCATCCGAGCATGCTCCGGTCCCAGGTGATCTTGTTTGAAGACTCCCAGCTGAAAACCAGCAACCTGTTCCACGGTGTGGGCTACAGCCCCAGCTCCTTTGGACACGAAGTGGTAGACTGGCAGCCTCTCACTGTCTACAACTCCCACCCACAGCCTGGCGTGTCTGGTGACCTCAGGTATTGTCATGTAGTCGATTGTGTAATGGCAGCCAGTCTGCAGCTTTAAGCCACCCACTGGCGTGTCTGGTGACTTCAGATATTGTCATGTAGTCGATTGTGTAATGGCAGCCCGTCTACAGCTTTAAGCCATACACTGGCCTGTCTGGTGACTACAAATAGCGTCTTGTAGTCTGCTGTGTAATGGCAGCCAGCCTACAGCTTTAAGCCACAAACTGGCGTGTCTGGTGACCTCATATATTGTCATGTATTCTGGTACGTAATGGCAGCGGATGACATTCGGCCACATCCTGGTGTGTCTTGTGATCTCATACATTGTCCTGCATTCTGGCATGTAGTGGCAGCCAGTGGCTGTCAAGCAGACACGGTCTTGCGTGATGGTTGGCCTGCGGTATTGTCATGTACTGTGATGTTTAGTGGCAGGCTTTGGATTTGACATCAGATATTTTCATGTGTTCTAGTGTGTCGTGGCAACCTCCTGTCAGCAGATTTTAGGGAACTGTGAGTGCCTTGGACCGTCATGTATTGCCATTCTGTATTCTGATGCTGAATCACAGCCTCTCGCGGCCTGTGAATTTTAGGCCCAGTATGGTTAGGGTTAGGGGTGTGGGGTAGTACCCCTACCCCTAAACCCCTAACCCTGGTTAGGGTTAGGTCAGGGTTAGGTCTGTCTATCTCAAGCCATATCAGGCTAAAACAAGCGAGTCCTAGTCATGTCGGTTTCGACGATCTGCCTAACGATGAACCTACCCTTTCATTTTCGATGGGTTTCTGCTCGTGTTCAGGTTCTTCACCGCCCCCAGGCCAGGGCGGTTGAGCAGTACCCCCAAGAGAAGCACGAGCTCCGGCAGCGCCTCGCTCTGCGCATCGGAGTGTCTGAAGCTGACCACGTGCGTCGCCTTCATCTACAACCAGTAC
This sequence comes from Alviniconcha marisindica, assembly GCA_018857735.1. Classification (NCBI taxonomy): domain Eukaryota; kingdom Metazoa; phylum Mollusca; class Gastropoda; family Provannidae; genus Alviniconcha; species Alviniconcha marisindica. The sequence continues at coordinate 693,038 of JABMCL010003841.1, forward strand.
CTGCACGAATGCGAGCTGCACGAGGTCACTGAAGGTATGTACGGGGCAGGGTAGAGGAGGTGGTACTTTTCGAGGGTGTAGCGGAAGGTAGTCGTTTGTTATGATCGTTAGGGCGGGGGAAGGGGGGGGGGACTTCAGTAAATTACACCTAGTATTTGAGCGATTGCGAGCTGGACGAGGTCACTGAGGGTCAGTCGTGGGTTGAGGAGGGGGGGGGGGGGTATTTTACGAGGGTGGGTAGGGAAGCGAAGTGGTTCTTCGTCTGAAAAAACGGGAGGGGGGGGGGTGGACTTCAGTGAACTACAACCACCAGTGCCTGCACAATTTCAAACTGCACAAGACATTGAAGTGGTGTATAGGGGAATGTAGGGGAGGCGATTTTTCACAACGAGGGTTGAGGTGGTCCATCACTGTTTATACCGCCTTGTCATTGTGCGTACGTGTAGGAGCGAGCGCTACGAGAATGCCGGACGGTCACTACCAGACTTACGAAAGACTTGGCAAGTCCTACACGGCCATCTTACGATACGAGAACCTATCACTGCGTCACGGAACCAGGTATTACGTCAACGCTGACATCGAAAACGTGCTGGGTTACCGCGCCACGCTGACGTCACAGGGCACCATGGTGGATATGACGCCACCAGAGCCGGGTCCAGTGGGAGAAGTGATATCGGATAACGTCACGGCTGACGGGTGTGACGCTTCCATCATTCAGCGCTGTGAACAACACGTGCCTAATAGTCTCAATCACAGGTCAGTGAGCTGTCGCGCAGGACATGGTTCAGTGGTAGTCAAGTGCATATGGTCCATTTCAGAGCTATTTCACTACTTTCAGGAAAGTGTTGTTGAACCTTTCTAGTTTTTGTTGTCTTGCGTTGTTGCTGACGTGCCTTGTGTTACTGACGTGCCCTGTGTTGCTGATGTGCCCTCTGTTGCTGACATGCCCTGTGTTACTGATGTGCCCTGTTTTACTGACGTGCCCTGTTTCGTTGAACAGGAAAATTATTGACGGCCCCGGCAGCCGAACGGTGTTCACAGGCAACAGGAAGGGACACGAGATGCCGTTTACCATAGAGAACTACCACGCTGCTGGTTAGTTATCGTTCTCTCTCTGTCTATTCGTCTGACCGGCTGTCCCCCTCTGTCTCTGTCATTGTCTGTTCCCTGTTTGTTTATCTGCCTGCCTGCCTCTGTCTGTATCTGTGTGTGTGTGTGTCACACAGACCTTGTACCACTCTGTCTCAGCTTGTGTCTCTGTCTCCCCTCTTCCTCAGTGCTACCCTCTTTTTTCTACACAAGTTTAATTTGCTGTCACATTAGGACAGGATACAATAGGTCTAAATTTCTTTGCTCAGAATTTAGGTCAGTAATGACCCGAAACAGACAATATCATTGTGTACGTCATTACTCTTTGTCAGTTCTGCGCACATCCGGCGCTGCTTTTAGGGGTAGAATCTCCAATTTCAGGCGGTTCCATGACCATTTATCGTTTCCTTTCAAAGGAAAAAATATGCTTTCATTGTCTCTTTGAATTCTTTTGGGAATTCAACAGTATTTCGAAGATGGGTTCTCCTTGATCTTTTTCGCGACTCTTTAAGGACAAAAACAACACTGACGCTTTGACCGTTGACCTGTTCCAGCCAATTGGGACGGGTTCAAGGATGAGGAGTGCGGTATCCATGGATACACGTGGTCAGTGGGTACCACAGTGTGCGGGACAGACGTGGCCAGTTTCGTTGACCCCCACTCCACCATCCACAACCCCGACGACTGGACCTACACTGGGCTGGCCAAAGGCCTTCATCTGACCGACGGGGCTTACTACGTCACTGTGCAGGTAAATGTTGTTGACCTCAGGCCACAAGCCTCAGCCCTGACGATGTGGCTTACTACGTCATTGTGGCAGGTAAATGTTGTTGTTGACCTCAAGCCACAAGCCTCTGCCCTAACGACTGGGCTTACTACATCACTGTACAGGTACATGTTGTTGACCTCAAGCTACAAGCCTCAGCCCTGACGATGTGGCTGTACAGGTAAATATTGTTGACTTCAAGCCACAAGCCTCAGCCCTGACGATGGGGATTACTACATCACAGTAAAGGTAACTGCTGGTGTACTGTGGTTGTGGTTGTTTTGCTAGAGGTTATTATTGTTCGTCATTAAGTGCGATGACCCAACCCATTTTATCGTTCACACCACGCTTGCTGACTTCTGACTATGCACCATGTTGATGATTTCTGTACCTGAGGCTAATAGTAACATTCATAGCCGTGACCTAGTGATCACAATCTGTCATTCCATCCTCTTCATCGTTCATACCACATCCACTGACTTCTTACTATGTAACATGCTGGTGATTTCTGTACCTCGGGCTGTTAGTGACATTCGTAGCCGTGACCTAGTGACCACACTAATGATGTCATTCCAGCCTCTTCATCGTTCACACCACGCCCACTGACTTCTTACTGTGTATTATGTTGATGGTTTCTGGACCTCGGGCTGTTAGTGACATTCATAGCCGTGACCTAGTGACCACAATCTGTCATTCCACCCTCTTCATCGTTCACACCACGTCCACTGGCTTCTTACGATATATCATGTTGATGATTTCTGTAGTTTCCAGTGACATTCATAGCGGTGACCTGGTGACTACAATCTGTCAGTCATTCCACCCTCTTCATCGTTCACACAACGCTCTCAGACTGCCTTATATTCATCACATCATGATTGATTTCTGTGACGTCATTCACAGTAGTGACCTTGTGATCACAGTCTGTCACTCCACGCCCTTCATCGTCGACACCACGCCTCCAGACTAGCTACTGTCTATCGTATTCCTGATTGATTGCTGCTTTTCAGGCTGTCAGTGACATTATTCACGGTGGTGACCTTGTGACCACAGTCTGTCACTCCACCCCCTTCATCGTTGACACCACGCCCCCAGACTTCAACGCCGTCGAAGAGTTTCTCTTCGATGACTCCTTCCGCTTTCTCGTCGTCTACTACAACGTCTCCGACTCCATTTCCGGCGTGGCGCGCATGGAGTTCGGGCTGGGGAAGACCAAGTACGACGTGATGATCAGGAGATACATCCCCTTTGAGATGCGGGGCGTGGCAGGCAACACGTACCTGGTGAACGAAGAGTTTGAGACACAGGACGGGGTGCCCACCTGGATCCGGTTAAAGGTAGTCAACAAAGGTGAGAGGCGCTGGGCGTCTTTTTGCCTTATAAACACAGAGATTTAAATAAATAAATAAAAGTATTTTTAAAGCGCAAAATCTTGTCCTAGAGACTATTTTAAGCGCGCCGCACACACACACACACACACACACACACACACACACACACACACACACACACACACACACACACACACACACACACACACACACACACAGGGGCACCCGCACACACAGGGGCACCCGCACACACAAGCAGTGTGACTATACAAAGCTAAATACACACAGCTTAAAACGGGCAGCAAGATTTAGGCACAGGGCGGCGTCCCTGCGTGGACCGGGATGAAGGTAGTCGACAAAAGGTGACAGAGATGAGACGTTTCCTTACCTTATGAACGCAGAGGTACGCCACAGGGCGGAGTGCCTGTGCGGATCGGGTTGAAGGTAGTCGATAATAGGTGAGGGACACGAGGTGTTTTTTTACCTTATGAACACAGAGGTAATGGCATAGGGTGGGGATGCCTGTCTGAGTCAGTTTGCAGGTGGTCAACAAACTTGAGACTTTGAAAACAAAGAGTTAATCTTTCTGTATGTATATCTGTCCGTCTATCTGTCTTCATTCACTCATTCTCTCACTCACTCACTCTCCGTCTCTATCTGTCTGTCTCTTCCATTCTTTCTCTGCGTCTAACGTAACTCAGTGGAGTTCTCAGTCATTTTGCTGGATAGCGCGAAACTGTTTCATGGTGTGAAGGATTTTAAGAGTAACTGCTGTTCACAGTCTAGCTTTACCCCCTTCTTCTCCTCCCCTCCCCCTCACTTGCCTCCCCCCTCACCTCAAGGAACAAAAACAGTAACCAAAGTCAGAGCCAACAGACAGAACATATGGCAAACTGTGATCATTCCGTTTTAACTCCAGTCGGGCTTTCGGCAACTGGATCCTCCGAGTCACCAATCCTATTGGACAGTACACCGCCAATACCCGGTCACGTGATGGACGGGGCGGAGCTTGGGCAAGATGTGTGCTGTCAGATGTCAACCACACAGATCTGTGCTCAGTGGGTGGACTTCCATGACCCTGACTCCAACATTGAAAGGTGATTCATGTGAAAAAGATGGGACAGGGGCATTGTGGGGGGGGGGGGGGGGGGGGAGGGAAGGGGGGGGGGGGGATGAGGGCACAGTACATCCATTCTCAGACGCCAGTAGTCTGGACTCTAGGACGGAAAGTCGAATCAAGGGGGTACAGCTGTCTAGGAAGATAGAGTGTGAATCTATGTCAGAAAGAATGATGTCAGAAGATAGACACCAATCAACCGGGCTCTTCCATTGGTGGATGAAACGTGGGAAGGGAGGGGGGAAAGGGGTAGGAACAGGAGGTCGAAAATTTAGATGTACAGTACACTGACAGACTCCGGAGTCCAACATTGAGAGATGGTTCAAGCGGGATGGATAGGAGGAAACTGAGAGTGGGGCTACGGCACATTGTCGGACGCCATTGATCCAAGGCCACGAAAGGCGGAAACTGAGAGTGGGGCTACGGCACACTGTCGGACGCCACTGATCCCAGGCCAATACTAAAAGTGGATTCCTGGGATAGGGGTTAGGAAGGAACAGGCGGTGGAGCTACGGAATACCACCAGACGCCATGATCCGGATTCTGATGTTAAGAGATTAGTTGTGGGAGGATGGCGTTAAAAAAAATCCTGTTTATTATTATTGCAGGGTGGCTGGAATGTGCCATTGACTGCATTATTTTCCATGTATTTTCCTATCTGTCTTTTGTTCCTGATTTTAACTTTGAAAACCTCTTCAAACTTCTGTCTAGCTTATACGCATTTCGACTTTTAATAGCATAAGAATTGACAATGCAAGAAGAAGGAAGTACACCTATACTTAGATGTGTGTAGCGTAGTACTGACTGTTTAAAACACTGCACAGTTCTTTGGGTGCATGAGAGTGACACTGCTGCAGTTTAATCATTTATCTTTTGATGATGAAGTGATGCTTAATGTCCTCAGATGTCAACTGACATATTAGGGACAAGTTGTGACCAATGCCGAAGCACGGTTCAATAATTCTTTACGTCCACGGAAACCAGAGGCTCGTTAGGACGGACAGCTCAGGACGGCCACCTCGACTCTCACACAGCTCCTGAACTATGATTTATCTTTTGCTTTCCATAGTAATTTTATAGTCTTTCGTGATGCTTCACTGTCATTCCAGCTATGACTGGGGCGTTGGGCTGACTCCCGGCAAAGACGATGTGGTGAGGTTTCACACACTGTCCAGCTACGACAAACAGTCCTGTGTGCACGTGCAGCTTGAACACAACGTGACCTACTTCTCCACAGTCGTGGCCAATAACAAGGCTCTCAACCAGAAGTCCGCCAATGCTTCGTCTGATGGACGTGAGTTTTATTATGGTGACGATGTCGATGGTGATAATGATGATGATGATTATGTAGGTGTTTCCGGATACATACACGCAAACACAAACGCAAACACAGACGCCCACACAGACACTTAAGCCTACACGCACACACGCACGCACGCACGCACACACACACACACACACACACACTCACACACATACACATGTTCGCAAACGCACACAGGCGCGCCGCGTGGGATGCACACACACACACACACACACACACACACACACACACACACACACACACACACACACACACACACACACACACACACACACACACACACACACACACAACACACACACACACACAGCACGCACACACAACACACAACACGCGCGCGCGCACACACACACACACACACACATGCGCACGCACGCGCCACACTTGCATAAACGGATGGACGCCCGCGCATTCATACAAAATTAGACAGGCAGATGTTGGGCAGCAGGATTTATATCATAGTTATATTCTCAGCAGAGTCAGCAAAGATATATTCAGTACTGTTCCAGGCGTAAGAGAAGGAACCTTTGATATCTTTATATTCTCAGCAAAAGGTTCCTTAATTTTTGCATGCACTGTACCCCATAACGGAATCAGAAGTACGAAACTTAATTATGTATAATCAAAAAGGAGTAGGATGTGACCATCAAGCAGAACGGACTAGAATAATTTCAATAACATGTTTTTATCCTAATGTTCCAGTCCTTGTCGATGTCACGCCACCAGTCTCCGGCACTGTGTCCGACGGCAGTGACGTCACACATGACGTCGACTACACATCGGAGACGGCCACGGTCACTACGTCATGGGCTGACTTCTACGACTTGGAGAGCGGTCTGGCAGACTACACGGTATCAGTGATGGTGAACGACGAGGTGGAGAAAACGTTCACGGGACTCAGCAGCAGTCTTGAAGTTTTCACTGACCACTCCTTCTCTCTGCAGCACGGGGATAGTGTTGTCGTGGAGCTGCAGGCCAACAACAGGTAATGGCAGTATCAGTCTGTCGGTCTCTCACCTTGTTTACCTGCCAGTCCAGCTGTCTGTACGCACGTGATTCCTAGTCTGTTCGTCTGTCTATGTTTCCGGTTTTTTCTTTCTTTTCCTGGCAGCATGTTCGTGTATATGACTTAATTATCTTCCCTTTCTCTCTCCTCGTCGCCTCTACCCCACCCCCACCCCCACCCTCCCACCCCATGACGGCCATCCCCCCCCCTTCCCCCCCCCCCCAGTCTGTTTCTGTTTGTCTGTCTCCTCCTCTCTTTCTCTTGTCAATATACCTGCAAAAAATACGCCAGACGAAGGATACAACCCAAAAACAAATAGAGGCTGTACCTCTGGTGTAGTCTGTGCACCTTGTATTTACACGCATGCCAGCTGAAAGTTACCGTAGGCGACTCAGGTCTTTGTTGCTGTACTTGTGTTAACGTATTTCGAGCGCTAATTAACTCCCTTGTGTGTTAATTCTGAATGATGCAACCATAAGTAAGAGAATTGGCTGGACATTAACGGCTATTAAACATCTTTGTATTAACTTGGGCAAGGAACAAAGGGTGTTTGTTGGCAGGTTTCGGAAGCTTGTGGAATTTTCAACAAAGTTAATAATGATAGTGAAATACAAACGATTTTTGATCCAGCTGTATTTTCACATTGCTTTTCCTTTAGTAATATTATCGCCGCTGCAGTTCGGTAAAATTGTTATTAGTAATGGTGTTGCTATGTTGTTTCGAATTTCGCAAGAGCTGATGTCTCTCTGTCCAATCGTTACCAGGGCGGGAGGCAAAGTTGCCGTGGCAACAGACGGAATGACGGTCGACCACACCCCTCCCGAGATGATTGAAATCGGCACAGAGAACCGGACGCAGTACCAACAGCGGGACGACGTGCTGAACTTTGCCTGGGATTTCCAGGATCCGGAGTCTGGCGTGGGCGAGTACCGCTGTGTCGTCTTCCAGACTTTCCACGTGAGTTGTCTGTTACAACTGTTGTCCTTTGTCTGTTGTCTGGCGTTGGCGGAGACCGCTGTGTCTTCTGGCAGATGTACCTCTGATATATCCAGTCTGTCGTCCTTTTTGTTTAGCTGTGCCAGATACATCTGTGCAGATGTGCCTCTGATATAACTTGTCTGTTGTCCTTTTTGTCTGGCGTTGCCGGATACTGCTGTCTCCTTGCAGATGTACCTCTGATATATCTTATTTGTTGTCCTTTTTGTCTGGCCTTGCCGGATACCACTGTCTCCTTGCAGATGTACTGCTGATATATCTTGTCTGTTGTCCTTTTTGTCTGGCGTTGCCGGATACCGCTGTCTTCTTGCAGATTTACTGCTGGTATGTCTTGTCTGTTGTTCTTTTCGTCTGGCGTTGCCATACACTGCTGTGTCCCTGTGCAGATATTCCTCTGATATGTTTTGCTATTTGTCCTTTGTTTGTTTTGTTTGTTATCTGGCGTTGCCGGATACATCCGTGTATCCTTGCAGATGTACCATGCGAACCATGTCTGTTTTTAATTGTCTGCTGATTGATTATAGTCTCTTGTCTGATATGAGCGAGTGCTGCTGTGTCGTCATCCCCATGTGTCTCTTGGATCGCCTTAAAATGATTACCTGCCAGTAAACCTTATCTTTTCAATTGTTCTTTGTTACCATAACTTAGTCTAAAACGACTTATGCAACATAAATGTGTACGCGTTATCTCACGACATAATCATTTTAAAAGGTTTATAAATCAAAGTGAAATAATGTCTGTCTGCTTCAGAGCAGAGTACAGTCATTTGAGAGTCTCCCGATAAACTCGTCAAAAAGGAAGGGGGACATGTATACCTAAATATACATTCACTTTTAACAGTACATGACCTCCATCGCCCTGATATAACCGTCATGGCTGACTGGGCGTAACAAAACCAAGTTCCTTCCCTCCTATATGACCTCCGGTTCCTGTATCCAGGGTCGCAAGACCAGGTTTTGGCCAGAGCTGTCAGACTTCCACCCCATCAGTCTCAACGTGACGTCGCCCACAGAAGAACAGCTCCGCCTGAGCGGCCTTAGTCTTCAAAATGGCGCTTCTTACAATGTCAAGGTCACGGCTATCAACAGGGCCAAGATGGCCGCCGCTGAAGAATCTGTGGGTGTTACAGTGGACACGACGCCGCCTGTTGTTCTGGGGGTGAGTTGTTTTGTTTCTATCTTCTTTATGTCGAATGAATGTTTTAAAATGAATCTTGAATATGCATGAATTAAAATATGTATAGATATTGATGTGTGTTTTTGATTGCATTTGTTGATATGTACAGCGCTAAGAGCTCATATAATTGTTGCTGAGACGCTATATAAAATAAATTATTATTATTATTAATGGCGTATTTTGCTGTATGTTCCTCGCAACGGTTTCCTCAACGGAAACGTGCCATTGGATTGTTTCGAAGGGAAACACAACGTCTTCAGGAAAGTGACAGTGTACAGCTTAGAATATGTCTGATGTGTTCATCACTGAAAACAGAAACGTTTTTTGATCTCTTAAACACTGTCACGCGCGACCTCCTGTTTTATTATTGTTACCTCTACAGGTCAGCCTTGCGCGTGAAGGCGAGGAAGAGGAGACAAACGACGACGACCAGGTGGAGCACGTGGACAGAGAACCATTGTGGGTCACGTGGTCTCCTCACGACACGGAGAGCGGCATCAAGACGACTCACGTCTGTGTCGGACCCGCAGGGTCATCCGATTGCCTGTCTACGGCTCAGCTTCAAACTGTCGACGGATCTTTGCCCTCCACAATCTCCTTCCGCGACCTCAACCTGCAGGTCAGCACGGACGAACGGAAGGTCCTGTACCAGGCGTACCTGGTCGTCTTCAACGGCGCCGGCGTCGCGTCAGCCGTGGCGTCGTCCAAGCCTTTCCTCGTGCTCAAAGCCAGCGTCGCCGGGTTCGTGCTGGACGGCAGGGACAGCGAGGACGTGGACTTCTCTAACGACAAAACCTCCATCGCCATCTCCTTCTCCGGCTTCAGCAGCGAGGCTTGCGGCCTGGAGGGGTACGAATGGGGCGTGGGCACGTCGCCCTTCGCCACGGACGTGCTGCCCTACAGCGACTACGGCCTGGTGGTGGACGAGGCGGGCAACGGCTTCGCGCAGGCCCACGTCATGCAGTTCGAGGGTCAGAAGTACTACAGCACTGTCCGAGCCAAGACGGGCCGCAACTGTCACGAGGAGTACATCGTGTCCTCGTCCGACGGCTTCACGGTGGACACAACCCCTCCCACGGTCACCTTCCGTGTCGGAGCCCTTCGCCGGATGTCAGGAGGATGTGGTTTACCAGGCGACGTCAGACCACCTCGATGTGCTGTGGCGGGCGGAGGACGCCAGCGGTGTGAACGAAACACGAATGCTTCAAGACATTTTCGACTCCACTGGAAGCGGGTCGCTCGTGCCGGCAGTTCCAGAAGAGCCCCTGGCCATAACGAGCAAGCCGTCTTCGGGCGACTCCAGGTTCTCCGCTCTCGTCATGATCGACAATGCGGGAAACCAACGCACCTCTCGTCTGCCTCCTGTGACGTTCGACTTCACCCCTCCAGCCTTTGTGGGTCTCGGCTGCTCCAAGGTCGTGTCCTCCCTCTCCTCTCTCCTCTCCTGTGACTGGGACACGGTGGAGGAGTCGCACAGCGCGCTATCGGGGATCCTCATAGGTTTGGGCAGCGGGCCGTCGATGGCCGATCTGCTGAACATGACGTCAGTGCCCCGTCACAGCCGGAAATGGCGCTTTGACGTCAACGACATTCTCGAAGCGTCTGATGTCCGATACTTTTACGTCATCGTTCGCGCAACCAATGCCGCGGGACTCAAGACAGAGGAAGCGGTGAATGTTGTGAATGACGTAAGCCCACCTTCTGTGAATGACGTGTCCATTGTGACGTCGCCGAAGCCAGGTTTTCATGACGTCAAGCAACGGTGTCAGACCACCGAAGATTATATTGAGGTTCTCATCACAGGAATGAATGACACGGAGTCTGAGATAAAAAGGTAAGACTGCACCTTGCTACCCTCAGCTATGTATTTAGGTTACTGTTTCAGATTTCTTGCAAAACATCTCATGATTGTTGTTTTATTTTGATGTTATTTGGCACATAAGCTTCACCAGGGGTTGGTGATATCTAAAATAAAATCAACCCTTTTCTGAGTGATTTGATTTCATATAGTTTGAACCAGTCTGAATCCATCACCGTCCGGAAATAACCTATGCGGCTGACAAGGCGTTACCATCCAATTACTAGTTAACTAGTCTGTAACCACAAAATAAATCAAATCAATGGATCAGTCAACCAATAAAATGTGCCCGTTGTAGCCTATTCCAAGTATAATGTATTTGTGTTGTTGTTTTTAACTGTTCGCAGTTCAGTTCATCCATTGTTGGTTATTTTCCTCATATTTAGCATGGATACCTACTAGTAGTACAAACCACGATGTATATGTCTAATTCTTTTAGCGTGGAGCTAGCCCTGGGGTCTTCCAAAAGTCGCAGTGACGTCAGAGCGTTCCGTGAGTCTCGCATGGTAGACGGGATGTACATCATGGAGAGACTGGCGCTGTCTCCTGGGGCTACTGTTTACGTCACCGCCCGGATCACGAACGCCGTGGGTCTCTACGTCATTGTGACGTCGGAGGCTGTCGTCATCAGTCCAGAGCCACGCTTAGAGGTAATTTTTCCTTGGAACTTTCTTTGAAAGTATATGTTTCACACTTATTGAAGTGCGCTGAACAATTGCGCGAAAATGTGACTCATACCAAGATTCGGTTCCCATTTTGCTAGCACCAGGAAAGAGAAACTTACTGAAATATTCACTTGTGCTGAAAATACAAACTGTAAGAGAGAAAGGCAGAGAGAAAGGCATAGAGACAAACAGATGGGCGAGTGAAAGTATATTTTCTGTGATCAGTTGCGAGGATGCAAAACTGGAAACACAGTGACAATATCCCACTGTTGAAATTGGTCAGCCTAGGGCAGAAGCGTGAGACTGTTGACAATACAATGACCACGTGTCGTGCAGGTGAAGGACGGTCCGGGCGACACGGACATGGACGGCCAGTCAGAGCTGCACGTGCTTCAGGGAAGCTGGAGCTACTCTGACCCATGCCCAGTGTTGGACGCCGAGTGGTCAGTGGTGGAGCTGGGCGGCCAGTCCGTCACCAACTTCACCCAGATCCTGGACAACGGGAGACAGTTCTACAACGATGGCATGCACCTGGAGAATTTTAAGACGTAAGTCATAAAACTGCCTGTCCGACTGCCGCTTCTTTGTCTGTCTGTTTGTGTGCCTTCCTGGGTGCCTGTTTATGTTTGTCCGCCTGTCGCAGTGGGTTTTAATACGTGTCAAGAAGCCAGCACTGGACAGGACAACAACATAGCTCAACCGAAAGCAGAGAAGTAGTTTAGCTTTCCATCTCATTTTTCATCGTTTTTCACCGTTTAACTGTTGTTTAAGTTTCGTTTTGTAGCTTGATGAAGGGGATTACCCCGAAAATATACAGGTTGTGTTTTGTCTTAATAAATAGCGTTCTTTTGAACCCTTTATGTGTTTGGATCGTGTCAAGAACAGGCTTGTTCGTCCCTGTCTGTGTGTGCCTTCCTGAATGCCTGTTTATGTTTATCCATCTGTTTGTTTTTCTTGGAATGTATATGTTTTCTAAGTATGCCCACCTGCTGCCTTCTTGTTCGCGTAACTGATAATGTTTTTGAGTTTTTGGTATGTTTGTTTGGCACCTACCTGTGTCTGTTGGTTCTCCATGTCTATGTGGGCTTTCTTGTCTGTGTTGGTGGGTCTCTATATGTCTGCCTGTGCTTACCTGCTCATGTCAGTGAGTCTCTTCATGTTTATGTGCATGCCTGCCTAAATGTCTATGGTTTCAGCATGTCTGTTTGTACGTACCTGCGTATTATGTCTGAGGGTCCCTGCATGTCTGTGTGTGCCTACCCACCTGTCTGTCGTGTCTTCGTGTCGGTGTTCGTGGGTCTCAGATGCCCTCAGCACGTCTGTAAGTACCTGTGTTTTTGACTGTGAGTTTGTATACATGTGTCTGTGTCTGTGGGTCTTTATGTGTCTGTGTGTTTACCTGCCTGTCTGCATCCCTGGGTCTCTGTATGTTGTACGCCCGCTTGTAAGGTTATTCAGTATTGACCGTTTCGTTAGAAAGATCAGACAAAGTTACGTCCATGCTGGTGTCCCCATGCAGCTATGTGAACTACGTGAGGATCCGCGACGCGCTGAACAGAACGAGGACGGCCTACTCTGACGGGGTGACGGTGCTCATCAGGCGCCCCGACACCGCCAGCGTCAGGGACGGGCTGGCCGACAACGACATCGACTTTCAGCAGCCTGCCGACACGCTGTCGGCCAACTGGGACAGCTTCGGCGACTCTCGGTCCACTCTGCCGTCTGACAGCATCATCAGGTTGGGAAATATTGGCCCCTCCCTCCCACCCCACTTTCTCCCAGCTCCTTTTCCCAGCATCTATCTCCATCCGTATCCCCATCTGGATGTTTTGTGTTGGATTTACATGAACGAGCCTTTCTTGGAGGTGTGTTTCAAATGTTTACATTGCATTACACATTGTAGTGGTCATTTAAAAAGTGATTTCTCGCTTTTTGCTTGATACAGATTTTTTTTCAATGTTTAAAGTGTGTCCAACCGCTGCGTAGCTCCCCCTTTACTTAACGACATTCTGTATCAGCCGCCTCTTTGCTAGTCACCCGCAGCACGGTTACCGCGAATACAGATATTAACATCCATTCCGCCAAGAACTCAGAGCAGTCATGGTTTCTTTGTGTCTCCCTCACGCCCATTCCGTCTCGCTCAGGTACGAAGCAGCGGTGGGCACAGACAGACGACTGTCCACCACTCGCTCCGACCTCCACGCCTTTGAGGACGTGGGCATGGCCACCAATGTCACCTTCTACGGCCTCAACCTCACCGCCAAAACGCAGACCTATTTCGTCACGGTGCGGGCCTACAGCGCGGCCGGAAGTTACGCGGAGAGCTCCTCCGACGGCGTCAAGGTGGGCTTCAGTGGTGACGTCACAGCGGGGCAGGTGGTGGCGCCCGAGTACCAGAGCAGCACCAGCAGCGTTCGCTTCTTCTGGGAGGGCTTTGACTCTGACATGGTCATCACACACTACTACGCTGGCGTCGGCTCGCTGGCCCCAGCCTGGGACAACGGTACCTACGACTGTTCTGGCTTTTTCCAGGACCATGCCTCCCTGTTTGACGTGCGGCCTCTACAGGTCCTTGAGGAGGAATCCATGGCTGTCTTTGATCACCTGGCTCTGGAGCACGGGGAGACCTACTACGTCACTGTCGTCGCCGCTGACAGGATGGGGCACTGCTCCGCGGCGGCCAGCAGGCCCATCCTCGTGGACACCACACCGCCTGTAGATGGTCATGTGAACGCCGTGGGCTTCAACGCCGACACCGTCATCTTCGTCCACTCACCGCAAACCCTGGAGGTCAACCTGGACGAGTTCCCCGACCCGGAGAGCGGCGTGGAGAGAGTGGCTGTGGAGCTGGTCTCCAGCGCGGCCTGCAGTCCAGACAGCGACCCGGACGGCGTCCACGTGCTCCGCTCCGTGGACGCCAGGAACCAGTCGACCGTCTCCATGAGGAACCTGCAGCTGCGGGAGGACACGCTGTACTTCGTGCGCGTGACCGTAACCAACGGGGCGGGGCTGGACACCCGGGCCACCAGCCGCCCCGTCCTGTTGGACGCCTCGCCGCCCCTCCCAGGGCTGGTCAGGCTGGGCGAGGAGTGGACTGCGGCTGACCGCACCTTCCAGCAGCACACTGACTCTGTGGTCGGACTGGTGGCGGTGCAGTCCTTCCAGTCTCAGCAGGTAATCTGGTGAAATATTTCCGTAGTGATGGAGCATGTCTCCTGAAGACATTTAGGCAGGTATGCACGTATAGACCTGGAGAAACACACTGACATGAACAGGTAAGTACATGCAGGCACCCACCGACATAGGCAGGTAAGTAAAGGCAGATATATAGAGACCTACCAACACAGTTAGGAGCCGGTTTGGCCTAGCGGTAAGGCGTTAGGCTGGTAAGCAGAAGGACCTCGGTTCGAATCTGCTTCGGTTCTCCTTTCTCTTCAAAAGTTGTGGTTTGTGGACACTGTCTTGTGACTTTGTCCCTCACAATTAATGAAACATTAAAATGGCTCTCATCGCTGCCCATCTTAATGCATGAGTCATTCTGGTGGTGACAGTGTAACGATAGGTATATAATTTTCCTCTCCCCCCACCTCCATACCCCCTCCCCCCATCTCCCTGTCCCTAATAAGCCTTATGGTTTCTGTGGACGTTAAGCACCATGTTTACTTACTAGTCAGGATGGTCTTTCATGGCTATTTGATTCAAGTGGTTCTCGTGCCTGTTCTCCTTTAGAAATGTGTGGCTCATTGTTAACCTGCCACTTGTTGTTATCCGCTTATTGTTCTTTCCGTGCTGCAATACTCAACGACTTTCCTGTCTCTTCTTTCAGGACAGTGTGATCCAAGTTACCCTCCTGTCCGTTCTTTTTCCTGGACGTTCTGTGTGTTCTTCTTTACCAAATGCCTGACTTAAGTGATCTCTGCGTCTGTCTGTCTTTCAGTAGTGGGTGACCCAAAGGACCCCCCATCTCTGTTCTTATTCAGGACGGCGTCACTTGAGTGACATTTGTTTCTGGAGTTTTTGACTGCGTATCTGAAGTGAACATTCTTTCAGTTATTATTTCATGACTGCGTGACGGCTTGTTCTGGAATTTGTCCTTTCTGAACAAAGATGACCTGTTGGTCATTTGTTCCTAATTGTTCTTCTTTCGGGACTGACTGACCCGTCAGTTCTGTTTTTCAGGTCTTCATGAATCGTGTGGTCCTGCTGTCTGTTCTTTAATGACAGCATAACGCAAATGACCTGCCTGGCTGTTATTTCAGAAAAGCGTGACTTGCTGCCTGGCTCTTATAAACTAACCTTCTATCCTTTGTTCTTTAAGGACTGCGTGACTGATGTGGCTATCCTGTCTTGTTGTTTCAGACTGTGTGACTCAAGTGACTATCCAGTCTGTTGTTCTTTCAGGACTACGTGACTCAAGTAACTATCCTGACCGTTGCTCTTTCAGGTCTATGTGACTCAGGCGACCATCCTGTGTGTTGTTCTTTCAGACAGTGTGACTGAAGTGACTACTATTTGTTATTCTGTCGAGTCTGTGTGACTCAAGTGACTATCCTGTCTACTGTTCTTTCATGTCCGTACGACTCAAGTGACTATCCTGTCTGTTGTTCTTTCAGGACTGTGTGACTCAAGAGGACCTTCTCTCCGAGGCCTCCAGGCAGGACTGGAGCAGCAAAGGCGGAACTTTCACCGATGAGTGTGTCGGCTTTGACAGTTCAGGTCTTCATGTGATGGTACAGCACAACCCCTTCCTCTCAGGTTAGTAAACACAGAATATCTGCACGGGAGTTACACATACTGAGAAAAAGGGCTTTAGGTGTGTACAGAGGAGTGACCCAGTAGAGTTCTGTGCAATAGCTGAAAGATGATTACAGTTTTTGTCTGCCCCTCGCTACTGGCACATTTCATTGAAGCGTGAATCACGAGTGTTTACTTTTAATCCCATGCCGCCCCTTTTTATCCCCTCCCCTTCCAGGCCATTGTGAATCTGGACAGAAGGATGGTCCTGCACTGTACGGAACAATGTCGTGACAAGAAGACATCGCGGTTTCGGTTTATAAATCCCGCGTTACAGACACAGGACGGAACGGGGTGACACAGTATGCGAGGTGGCACAGTTTATTCCACGGCGCACCTCGTCATACTGTGTCACCCCGTTCCGTCCCGTGTCATCCTGTGTCATCCCGTGTCCCGTTTCGTCCCGTGTCATCGAATGTCATCCCGTGCCCCGTTTAGTCCCGTGTCTTCCCGTGTCACCCTGTTTCGTCCCGTGTCATCGCATGTCCCGTTTCGTCCCGTGTCTTCCCATTTCGTCCCGTGTACCGTTTCGTCCTGTGTCTTCCCTGTGTCACCCGTGTCGCATTTCGTCCCGTGTCATCCCATGTCATCCCGTGTCATCCCGTGTCGTCCCGTGTCATCCCGTGTCATCCCGTTTCGTCCCGTCCTCGGTTGCAGGCGTGGACCGCGGGGCAGCCCAGTACCGAGCCATGTCGTGGCGGGAAGGTGACTACACCTTCCGTCTGTCCACCGCTGTTGCGGATCACGTGCTAGCGGGCGTGTCACTGGCCTCGCCCGCCCTGCAACCTCCCTTCGCAGTGCAGAACAACCTGTTGCCTGGCAACCAGTCCTCGCTGCCCTGCGACTCCTCAGCTGGCGTCTGTCTGGAGGACAGGAATCGGACTTTGGCACCAGGTGATGTGACTGCAATGCAGGCCTGTATTTCTAGGTGAGGTGACTGTAGGACCGGATTTTGGCAGGAGGTGAGGTGACTGCCAGGCAGGCCTGTATTTGCAGGTATGGTGACTGTGACTTAGGACCGGACTCTGGCACCAGGTGAGGTGACTGCGAAGCAGGTCTGTATTTGCAGGTGTGATGACTGTAGGACCGGACTTCAGCACCGGGTGAGACGACTCAAGTACCAGGACCGGACTGTATAAACCAGGTGAGCTGACTGAAAGACTGCATTTTGGCACCAGGTGAGGTGAATGAAGTACCAGGTAGCACCAGGTGAGATTACTGAAGATGACCAGCTAGCACTAGGTGAGGCAATCCAAGGGCCAGACTTTGTCGCCTGGAGAGGTAACTAAAAGACTAGACTTTGGCACCAGGTGAGGTGACTGAAATGCCAGGTAGATCTAGGTGAGATGATTGAATTACTAGCTAGCACCAGGTGAGGTGAGGTGGCTGAAATACCAGGTAGCACCGGATGATGTGACGACAGGGCTGTAGCACCAGGTGGGATGACAGAAGGGCTGGACTATATAACATCAGGTGAGGTGACTTAAGAACGATGTCGCACCAGGTGAGGTGACGGCAGAATTGTAGCACCAGGTGAGGTGACTGAAGGACCAGACTACAGCACGAGCTCTGTCTCTTTCCTGCTAGCAAGACTCCGAAGAAGCGACAGCGATTCTTCATATCCCTTCCACACCCTACCGAATCATCTGTTTACCCAGACGAAGTCGGCCTTCGTTCCTAGTGTTCCTAGTGGCGACAATTCCTTTTTGTTTCAGGCTCCATGGGGACCGTCACGGAAATCGGCACAGGCCTGACGTTTATGGAGACGGAGGGCGACGTCAGGCTGCAGTTCTGGGCCCAGGACGCCCTGCAGCTGAAGCAGACCTGGGTCCCCTTGGACTTTGATCCCACCTCCACGGCGGCGGACTACACCCTCAGCTTGCACAAGCGGCGAGAGGGCGGCGGCGAGCTGTGGGAGGTGGCGGTCCTGGTCAACGGGCAGGCCAGGGCGGCGGTCAGCGGGCTGATCTTTACGGGGGACTTCGTGTTCACCGTGTACGGGTGGAACGTGGACGACTACGTCCCTCCTGTCGCCGATCCTTTCAACCCCTTCAGAGCCGTGACCCTGCTGCATTCAGCGACCCTGCCTGTGGCGGAACGACCTCTCTGCTCCTACGGCGCCCCCTTCCGGGACGCGAGGAGCGACGTGAAGGAGGTGTGGGTCGGGGTCAGCGACGGCTACAACGTCAGCGCCAACGTGGCTCCTTACACGCTGTTGAAGTCGTACTGCTTGCCCTGCCTGCAGAGCTGCCGCCAGATCTGCTCGGCGTGTGTGGGGGAGCGCCTGCCTGACCAGTTCACCGTGCTGCCGCTGTCGCTGAGAGGGCTGTTGCTGCAGGCCGGCGATGAGGCCTTCGCCAACACCTCCATCAACTCCAACGGCTCGCAGCCTTCGGACAGCTCGAACGGCACGGCTTTGGACAACGACGCGGCCCTCAACGCCACCAAGGAAGAGTTCCGACAGTACCAGCTGCCCACCTACTACCTGGACGTGCGCGTTGTGGACCACAGCGGGCTGGAGACGAGCGTCAAGTCCGTCGGACTCATTGTGGACACGTCCCCGCCCGGGTTCAAGTCTGTTCGCTGCTTCAACCCTGAGTTCTCCAAGGACGTGGAGGTCGCGTTGCTGGGCAACAACCACACGGTAGGCGTGACCTGGGAGGTTTCGGAAGATGTTTCTGACGTCACTGAGGTCAAGGTCAGTCTGGGGACGAGGCCGGGTCTGGATGACGTCATCGAAAAGGTGACGTTGGATCAAAAGCAAGACCACTACGTGTTCACCAATCTGAGCTCTCTCCTGAAAGAGGACGCCATGTATTACATCACGATCGAAGCCCAGAATGAGGCTGGACTGGTCAGCGAAGCGTGGAGCAACTTCACGGTGCACACATCGCCGCCTGACTTGTCGGTGGTCCGCCTCAGCGTGGGCAACGTGACGACAGTGAGTGTCGGTGGCGTGAGGCTGGGGCTGATGGAGAACACGGAAAACCTGGAACTGGATCTGGACATAGACCCGGCCCTGGCTGATGACATGGACATCGAGTACTATGGTCGGTATTTTGGTACCCGTATTTTGTATTCACGTAGTCACTGTTAGCCCGATGGAAACAAAATTTCCATGGGAAATTCAGGTACTTGTCCACGGCGGCGGCCAGCTACGACTAATAGCGCCGCCAAATCCAAGTACTTATCAACCTTTTCTCTCCCATAAGGACGTTGCATGACGTCGCTGGTAGAGCGTGCCCCATTTTGCTTATGTGAGGTCGTACGACATCCAGCTTGGATGCCAAATGTTTTTTTGTATCCCAGCGTGGAAGATATGCCTTAAACTTATTGTCACCGGTTTGTTGAAGCTCTCTTTGAGAACATTCTTGGGAAGAACTAGAAGCAACAGTACAAATTTCCCGGCGGGGAAAGAGTTTAAAGGAACACCCAGGTTAAAGGGTCACCCAGGTTAAAGGGGACACCAGGTTAGAGGGGACACCCAGGTTAAAGGGGACATCCAGGTTAGAGGGGACACCCAGGTCGAGGGGACACCCAGGTTAGAGGGGACATCCAGGTTAAAGGGGACACCCAGGTTAGAGGGGACACCCAGGTTAAAAGGGACATCCAGGTTAGAGGGGACACCCAGCGAGGAACCACCACGGGCCCTATCGATAGGATGGATGGAGAAAAATACTGACATCAGCATTTCAGTCGCTTTGTGGTCTAGTGTGCTGCCCATCGACGTTTGAAAATCGCAAAAACACGACAGTACGCTTTGCCATTTTAACCAAGTCATATTATGATCAAGGCTGGTGTGTGTGGCGGAAGTGTACATTACATCATGAGCCAAACTTTTTCTGCTCTTCTTCGTTGAGAGCGAACCAACCTAGCTGGGCACTGAGAAGCTCCAGTTGGAAGCAAAAAACAAAAAGTGCATCTGTTACCTAACGTTTGCAAGAGAAACCATACAAAGCCAATGTATATGGAAATATTTGCACATTTTCCAGTTTTTCAGGGCGACTCTTCGCTCGTGGTTCCCTTTACCATTGGTGGAATTTCTGCCAGTTTTTATATAAGGCAACAAAAAACTAAAATACCCGCTGCCGTGGGATATTTAACGTGCGCACGACAACAGAGCACAGGCCATCTGCGTTTGTTGCTGTTTGTTTTGGAGGGGTGTAGGACATCCACTGTCTGAAACCGAGACAAATAGAGAGAGAAAAAAAAGCGTTTGATAAAAGTTACATTGCGCAGACCACCTTTGAACGTTTTATTTCCTCCTTTTGCCAGAACTGTCCATCGGCACCCGTGAAGGCAGAGACGACGTTTTCCCCAAGACTATAGTCGGCCAGAAGGGGGCCAAGAAGGTCGCCATTGTACACGGCTACGTTCACAGGGACGAGGCGCCCGTCAAGATTAGTGTTGGCGACTACACAAAGAAGAACTTCTCCACTGACGACCTGCCCGATCCTTCGGCCAACCTCTTCAAGATGGAACCGGGGCGATGTCTGAAGCAAAAACTGTATGGCGTCAGCAAGGCGCACATTTCTACGTCATTCGACGTCATGACCCTTTGCATCAAACGTACGTACGACACGACACGGTGTTTTGCTGAATGTGCAGTCTAATATACTGTTATGGAATATTTATGGAAGTAATCTATCAAATTAAATTTGGCTGGGTGACTAAAGGAAGGAAGAAAGGGAATGAACTTGTCTCACGCTTTTACGTCATTTGACATGGCTTGCTGGCGTGAAGCCGTCTACACAGTTTTACACTCTCTGTATCTTCATCAGTCTGTCAACCGAAGAGTATCTGTCTGGTTCAAATCCATAATTATAGGCCTAGTAAGTTCTAAGCGCCTTTGTATTGTGTCAGCATGGAATAATCACCGAGACAGACGACTGACATAAGTATGTGTGGTGGAATGAAGTAAGTAAGTAGCTTGATGTTTTACGCCCAGTCAACCGGTACGGTTATATCAAGGCGGGTGGAATGAGGAGGAAAAGACTATAAAGAATGAAGGGAATATAAATAAACGGAGTGTTGCTCGGCTAGCTATTCATCAGGTTCCAAAACAAATAGTTCTAGAGGAATGGTACAGGACAACACCTCTAGCCCTAGTGGTGTGTTTCAGTTCATCAGGTTCAAAAACAAATATTTCTGGAGGAATTTTGCAGGACAATAATTCTAGTCCTAGTAATGTGTTTCAGTTCATCAGGTTCAAAAACAAATAGTTCAGGAGGAATGTTACAGGACAATAATTCTAGTCCTAGTGATGTGTCTCAATTCACCAGGTTCCAAAGCAAATAGCTAAGGAGGAATGTTGCAGGACAATAACTCTAGCCCTAGTAATGTGTTTCAGTTCATCGGGTTCCAAGATAAATAGTTCTGGAGGAATGTTGCAGGATATTAATTCTAGGCCTAGTGATGTGTCTCAATTCAACAGGTTCCAAAGCAAATAGCTAAGGAGGAATGTTGCAGGACAATAACTCTAGCCCTAGTAATGTGTTTCAGTTCATCAGGTTCCAAAACAAATAGTTCTGGAGGAATGTTACAGGACAATAACTCTAGCCCTAGTGATGTGTCTCAATTCAACAGGTTCCAAAGCAAATAGCTAAGGAGGAATGTTACAGGGCAATAACTCTAGCCCTAGTAATGTGTTTCAGTTCATCAGGTTCCAAAGCAAATAGCTAAGGAGGAATGTTACAGGACAATAACTATAGCCCCAGTGATGTGTCACAATTCACCAGGTTCCAAAGCAAATAGCTAAGGAGGAATGTTACAGGACAATAACTCTAGCCCTAGTAATGTGTCTCAGTTCACCAGGTTCCAAAGCAAATAGCTAAGGAGGAATGTTACAGGACAATAACTCTAGCCCTAGTAATGTGTTTCAGTTCATCAGGTTCCAAAGCAAATAACTAAGGAGGAATGTTACAGGACAATAAATCTAGCCCTAGTAATGTGTTTCAGTTCATCAGATTCCAAAGCAAATAGCTAAGGAGGAATTTTACAGAACAATAACTCTAGCCCTAGTAATGTGTCTCAATTCAACAGGTTCCAAAGCAAATAGCTAAGGAGGAATGTTACAGGACAATAACTCTAGCCCTGGCGACGTGTTTCCTCAGGCCCGGAAGACGTTTGGCTGGAGGCGGATGGCAAGACGCACGTGCTACAACAGAACGGTTCTGTCCTGAGTGCCGACAACCCTGCCACTGACACTGAGGCCCTCCGCGTCAAAGTCAAACGTAAATTACATTCACCTTCTGCCATTTACTGGCATAACGCTATAGCGGACGAAAGTGTAGGACTACCCGGTTTTACCCGTGTGCTTGTCTGTGATGTTTGAGTGTTTACCTGTTTGAGTGTTTACCGGCGGAACGTGTCCTCGTGTTTCAATTAAACTGACGTGGGACCTTTTGCTGCTGCTGCCAAAAGCGCACAGGTTCCCTGAGTGGGCCGTCTTTATCCGAAGGACTAGACGCTCAGACCGGATTTAAGCCAGAAAGGCAGTGTTGAGGTAGGATCGAGATGTGAACTTTTCAATATGCATGTCACATTATGTCCAGTGCAATGTAAGTGCATCCGTCCGTGATGTACCCTACGTAAAAGTATAACATATTATGGAGAGATCCAAACACATAAAAGCTACGTTGAGGGACACGAAAACAACATAACTCAACCAAAGACAGATAAGTGGCTTAGCTATCAATCTCATTTTTTATCGTTTTTTCTCCGTTCAACTGTCGTTTTGTAACGTGATAAAGGGGATTACCCCCCAAAATCATATGTTGTGTCTTGTCCAAATAAACAGCGTTCTTTTGAACCTTTTATGTGTTTGGATCTTGTGTTAGATCGCTAGCAAACATTCTTGATTCAGATTTTTTATAATATGGCGATTGTTTGCTTTTGATTTTTGTGATTCCCAGTCAAGAAAGGGGCGATCTTGACCGGTGTGCTGACGGCCTCTGATCTCACGACACAGTACGGCACTGCCGCTTCTGCTGAGTTTTCTCCCTTCATTGTGCGGCCTGACCCACTTGTCGACCCTGCTTCTAGGTGGCTCAAAAAGAGGTGAATGTCAAAACATGTGCCAAGGAATAAAAGTTGTAGCACTACGATTCTCAGACAAACAGTGCCAGCTTTTGACTGATTGACTGAATACTTGCAGCCTATATACTGACGTGATTTTCGTCAAATAACATTACCTTTTTAGGTGTTATTTGCAGCTAGTTGTGTTTGTTGTCATATTATCACTTTAAAAAAAGTGTAGACATGTTTCAGACTAAGGCGTTGTGATGAACGCTTTTGAATTTCTTTTAGAATTTCTTTGAGATTTCTGTCTTCTTTTTTTAATTCTTGCTCCCCACCCTCTCACCAGCGACATCATATTTCTTTGAATTGAATCTGACCCCTCTCTCAGCCAGTCAAAGAAATGAAGAGATATATTGAAAGATATATGTGTTGTAGGTTATGAGAAATTAGTACTTTTAAGCGCCAAAAAAGGTGGAAGCAAGGAAGTTTGCTTTTTACGCCCAGTCGGCCATGACGGTTATATCAGGACGAAAGGTGGACTGAAGAGATCTCTTGCATATCGTTCAGAATACATTTTATATTTGGGTTAGAGAAAAAGTTACTGTATGGTGTTTAAAATTACGGGTTACGAATATTTCTTGCGTAATGTGGCAAGGCACCGTTTGTATGGGGTTAAAACGAAACGGGTTGAAAAGTAAAGTGTGTGTCAAGGGCTTCAATCAGTATCTTACCCACTCATCCACGCCTCCGCTTTCTGACTCGTGGGGACTGTGTATACACATTTTGTTCAAACAGGCTCGTGAGCATGCCCGGCCCCAGCGTCTTCGTGTCCCCTGTGGCGGAGACCCAGTTCGATGATGATGTGACAGTCACCTACCACGTTCCTGACTATATGCTCGTTCCTACTGACAGTCATGTGTCGCTGGTTGTTTGGAACCCGGGTAGGTGGTATCGTGAATTAACACACAGATTTCTCTCTGCCTCTGTCTCTGTATCTCTGTCTCTGTTTGTATGTTTACGTCTCTGTCTGTGTCTGTCTCTGTCTGTCTGTCTGTCAGCCCTCTCAAAGTGTGTGTGTGTGTGTGTGTGTGTGTGTGTGTGTGTGTGTGTGTGTGTGGTGTGTTGTGTGTGTGTGTGGGTGGGGTGGTGTTGTGTGTGTGTGGTGTGGTGTGGTGTGTGTGTGTGTGTGTGTGTGTGTGTGTGTGGTTGGTGTGTGTGTGTGTGTGTGTGTGTGTGTGTGTGTGTGTGTTTGGGTGTGTGTGTGTGTGTGGTTGGTGTGTTGGTGTGTGTTGTGTGTGTGTGTGTGTGTGTGTGTGTGGTGTGTGTGTGTGTGTGTGTGTGTGTTGCTGCCTATCTCTGTCTCTCATTCTTCACTCACCTTCTCGTCTTCCTACTTCAGTCTTTCCTTCATTCAGTTCTGTCTGTCCGGAGGTTGCCCTGTGAAACTGACTGGATCTTAAAATCCAAGAACTAACGAACTAGCCCCGTCCTGTCTTCTGCCTTTCCCATCGGTACCCTACCCTTCCAACCTTTTTTTTCTTCTTTCTGAATTTACTGAATGTGTCTCCTGTTTCAGTCTGAGGTGTACACAGCATGCACTCCTGTTTCAGTCTGAGGTGTACACAGCATGCACTCCTGTTTCAGTCTGAGGTGTACACAGCATGCACTCCTGTTTCAGTCTGAGGTGTACACAGCATGCACTCCTGTTTCAGTCTGAGGTGTACACAGCATGCACTCCTGTTTCAGTCTGAGGTGTACACAGCATGCACTCCTGTTTCAGTCTGAGGTGTACACAGCATGCAGTCCTGTTTCAGTCTGAGGTGTACACAGCATACACTCCTGTTTCAGTCTGAGGTGTACACAGCATGCACTCCTTTTTCAGTCTGAGGTGTACACAGCATGCACTCCTGTTTCAGACACGAAGGAGTGGGAAGCCCCGGAGGAGGTGTGTTCAGCCAGTGCACAAAGCTACAACAGTGCCACCCGCGTTGTGTCGGCCAAGGTGCGGTGTTTTGCTTAGGATTAATGTCCAGCTTTTTTTAACCCCTTGTGGAAAACTCGGGTTGGGTTATCTTGACCTGGGAAAGGCTACAGCAGTCACAAACAGAGGCAGTACCACCCAGGAATTTGGAGTAATATTATAACTGTGAGAAACGTTTTTTAAGCGTTTGTACTAAAATGAAGAATATTAAAAATGAGCTGCCCTTTTTGTCGTTGCTCGAAATAACTCTTAGCCTCGTGTCATTCAAAATACTGGAAATAGTTCACGATTTTTTTTAACTCGAAAATGTTTGTTTTTCTCTTCTTTTTTTTCGTTCTTTTGAAAACATTGGAAGTACTGAAGCATTACATGTAATGATTAACTGCTTTAAAAAAAATATATTATCACAAATTCGAAATCCCTATTAAAATTGAACATTTAATGGTTCATCAAATGAATACGTGTGTCATAAAAATGCGAGTCTCTCGTGTTAAAACAGGTTGGTGTTTTGCTCCTCAGCTTTGTGCAGAGCTGTTCTCGGAGTCCAACGTGACTAACGCTTCCTCGCCGGGTGCACGTAGGAAGCGTAGCGCCTCTCCACTCTCCTCCACGCCAATCTTGACCTTGGGTCCCCGGATGTTGACCGTAGCTGTAATTACGTCATCGGTTCCCAACCTGGCCCCTGTGCTGCACAACACGACCTTCACTTTGTTGGAGGATCACGGGATGTACAACTTCACCTTGACCTACTCGGACCCGGAGGGAGATGACATGACCTTTTGGTTGTCACAACAACCGGCTCACGGCACTGCCCAGGTCACACCCGAGGGCAAGATCACCTATGTCCCGGCTCCCAACTACAGCGGAGTGGATAAGATCTCTCTGATGGGTGAGTGCAGTAGAACGTCGTTATAATCTGGACAGGTTGTCCCCGTGACATGTGTTTGGCCGATTAATTCAGACTGAAAAAACAGCGCACGATATCAGCACTGAACAGCTGGTCGCTGCTCTCACTGTTACCGACGACGGCGGTGGTGGTGAAGTGTTGCTTAATGTCCTCAGATGTCAGTTGATATATTAGGGACAAGTTGTGGCCAATGCCGAAGCACGGTTCAATAATTCTTTACGTCCACGGAAACCAGAAGGCTCGTTAGGACGGACAGCCCAGGACGGCCACCTCGACTCTCACACAGCTCCTGAACTATGAGGACGCGGCGGTAGGTAGGTAGGTAGTGTTGCTTAATGTCCTCAGATGTCAGTGACATATTAGGGACAAGCTGTGACCAATGCCGAAGCCTGGTTCAATATAGCTTTACGTCCACGGAAACCAGAAGGCTCGTTAGGACGGACAGCCCAGGACGGCCACCTCGACTCACACAGCTCCTGAACTATGACCGACGACGGCTTAAAATGCGCCGCCTTTATACTCAGTGACTGCCTCTGTCAAGCCATGAGCAAAAGGTCATCGCACACAGATCAGCGGACGTTTTCCGATCAAAACATTACTAGCTGGTCATTGTTGGTAAGGGGGTTTGAATGAATGCATGAGCGAAAATGTATGTATGGTAGACAAGACCTTTCACATAATGTTCACAGAACACTACAGCCTCCAGAAGATTTTTTTATATATATTGAAGTCGAAGACAGAGACATGAGCATACGTCGTGACTATAATGTTAAAAAAAAAAGGAAAAATAATTAACATTCATATCATTTTACCGCAGCATAAACACTACACACACACTCACACACACATACACAGAGACATAATTATAAGCACTCACGGACGCAACCGCGCGCACACACAATCACACACACACACACACACACACACACACACACACACACACACACACACACACACACACACACACACACACACACACACACACACACACACACACACATATTCACCTCCGCGGGCACGCACTCACACACACACACACACACACACACACACACACACACACACACACACACACACACACACACACACACACACCATCGACATCACCACCAAAACTACTGCCACCACCACTGTTATGGAGGAGAAAAAACTAAGTGAATGTACCACAGATCCGATTTGACAATCAAAACATAAATTTAGAGAAGCTCTGAAAGACTGGATACAGGTTGTTGTCTTTCCTTGATGCTTCAAGTATTAATGACAGCTGAGTGATGTGCGCGTGGCTTGCAGTTATGATTAGAAAGGCACCTGACATTTAACGTTGTGAGACTTTCGCCTTGAGGAAAAAATTGAACAACAAAACAGCTCCGTCTTTTTATTAGACAGGGTTCCACTCTTCTGAGGAAAAATGTTTCACACATTGCAGGGAAAGAAGTTCTGGCGCCTTCGACACTGGCACTTGGTGTTGTCCCCAACGTGGTCAGTTTCACCATCACTGTACACATCACGGACCTCAACGACCCGCCAGATATCTTTTACCTGCACGGTCAGTCTGTAGGCCATGTTTTACTTTTCACAGTGAATGAACAGTCTCTAGTGTCTCTAATCTGTGATGGAAAAAATAAAGTAGCTAGGTCCCGATGTTTGTCACCCTATTAAAGTTTGGAAAATTAAGCTTGTTCTTGACCATAAAGGCTTCTGCCTCCAGAATACAGGTCAGTAGGAATGTTTTGAGAGAGTAGTGTGTCGAAACAGGTTAATTCCTGGTATTGAATGCAGTGAATCGCGATTCGGGCTAAAATATCTTATGCTTAGCTTCAGTATCATCGGCAAAGAATGATACGGCGAAGAAGAAGACGAAAACGGCTAAAGAGATAAATACCAGTCGTAGCAGGGCCAGTTGGTAAGGAAATAAAACTGCAGTAAGCTTAGCAAACATTTAAAAGAGGCTGCTGCCTCAGTCAACGTTCAGCATGGGGTTTGCACACTGCGAGATGTCTGAAGGGAAATATTAACCCATTTATACCCACCGTCCCATATTCAGGACGCGTAGCGGGTTCTTGTTAGTCTGTTTTAGTTGAGTGTAATTTTAGCATCCTGCTGACATGGACCTCTGAAGGGGGACCTCCTTTATTCAAAGAAAGGGTGTTGAGTATTTCCCCCTGTTGATTTTTGCAGGAGGCCATCGTTTGCAAGACCGGGAAGGCTTTTTGCCTCAGGGAATTTAGTGTTAGTAAAATATCTGGGCATGTATGGGTTAAGCTGGGCACTGGCTGTGTCTACAGCACAGTACGTGTGGCTGGACCCACGGTACGTTTAATAACGAACTAGAAAGACAGGCAGACATTGCTACTGTTTGATTTGTTTCTGTTTGTGAACTTGACTGACCATGCCGCTTTCAGTGGACGATGCATGGTTTCCTTTAAGATCAAACCATCATTGTTCGTGGACAAAATAATAGCGGTGAATCATACACGGAAATTTGACTCTTGTCTGCATATTATGTAACATTAAACTATAATTAACACACACACACACACACACACACACACACACACACGCGCGCGCGCGCGCGCCACCTACGTAATTTAGGGACAAGCAGCAATAACATCAGGGGATCCGGCATAAAATTACTGTCACATAAAGGCAATTTAAAAGGCTCATTAAATGCTTTTAATACACGTACTTACACCAAAAATGTGACCGGGGCCAACGGCTAGTAAAGGACTTGCAGAGACTTACAGTCACGTTCAGTTGTATTGCGTCACGTTACACTTTCAAAGGCGATAGCGATCGCTCCAACGGCGGGTAACAAACTGCACAGTAAGTAAGTAAACATGGTGCTTAACGTCCACAGAAACCGTAAGGCTTATTAGGGACGGAGAGAAGGGGGGAAGGGGTTATGGAGGTGGGGGGAGAGGGAGATTATATACCTTCGCTACACTGTCACCACCAGAATGACTTCTGCATTAAGATGGGCAGCGATGAGAGCCATTTTAATGTTTCAGTAGGAAGTGATGGACAAAGTCACAAGACAGTGTCCACAAACCACAACCTTTTTGAAGAGAAAGGAGAGCCGAAGCGGTATCGAACCGAGGTCCTTCCGCTTACCAGCCTAACGCCTTACCGCTAGGCCAAACCGGCTCACACAAACTGCACATGACGGGTGCACTATGTTGTATGATGCCCGTTACAGATCACAACGACACTGTAGTGAAACAGGAAATAGCGGTGGGACCAACGGCGGGTAACGGACTAAACATGACGGTTTACCTGGACGCCAACAGCACGACATCGGCAGTCCTTGGTCTGGTCGTCTTTTCTGACGTCGACCAGAATGACGTCGTCAACTACAGCAGCGTCACTCATGTTGAAGCAGGTAGGCCCTAAGTCTGTTACCGTTAGTCATTTTTTTTGTTGTTGTTGTTGTTGTTGTTGTTGTTGTTGTTGTTGTTGTTGTGTGTGTGTGTGTGTGTGTGTGTGTGTGTGTGTGTGTGTGTGTGTGTGTGTGTGTGTGTACATATTATTATATATATATATTTGTGTGTGTGTGTGTGTGTGTGTGTGTGTGTGTGTGTGTGTGTGTGTGTGTGTTGCGTGTTCTGTGGGGGTTACCCTTAATGAGTTTTAAATGTGAGTGCGCATGTGAGCATGGTCTTAATTTAATCGTTTATGAAAGCGAGATCACTCTGCGTGTCACGGACTGCTTACGTGGGTCAGATTTAAAAACAAACAAAAAACAATTGCACATTTGAAACCAGCTTCTTCGATTGTTTCGCCTTTTAGGCGTGGTCTTTGAAGAGAATGACGTCAGCACTAACGACGCCCGCCTCTCTGACGTCAACCTGACCAGCGCGACAGGAATCAGCGGTAAGGAGATCTCGCTCAACCTTTCCCAAGGCTACTCAGGTCACGTGACCTATGACGCCCGTGTCAAGGACGTTGCCGGAGCCTTCAGTATGCAGCTGACCTTGAACGCCTTCGTGCTCATCAACCCTTGTTTCCATGGTGACTGTCGACCGCGTGATCCGCAAGGCACGTGTTACGAACCCCAGAGGGCCTTCACCTTTGACCCCTACCTTTGTCAGTGCGACGTTGGCTACGAAGGTAAGTGTAAACTGAGGTTTAAAGGGATCGGTATTGTATTTAACACTCGGATGTCGACGAGGACTCGCTTTAGATTGTGAGTAGTTGATTTACTAATGCAGTGAATCAGTGGCTATAACATATTGATGAATAATGATGCTGGTGGTGCTATTACTACTACTGCTGCTGCTGCTGCTACTACTACTACTGCTACTACTACTACTACTACTGCTGCTGCTGCTGCTGCTGCTGCTGCTGCTGCTGCTGCTGCTGCTGCTACTACTACTACTACTACTACTACTGCTGCTGCTACTACTACTACTACACGTCGTCATAACCATAATGACAAAATGATAATGACAGCATAATAATAGATTATTGATGTCGTAAGAGCCCCGGGGGGCTTACAAAGACCTACAGATGTATTCTTTTCATCACACACACACACACACACACACACACACACACACACACACACACACACACAACACACACACACACACAACACAACACACACGCACGCACGCACGCACACACATCCACGCAACGCCCCATATAATTATGACATTTGCAGCTGACTGGGAATTAATAATCAAGTATCTGACGGCCGAGTTGGCCAAATGGATAATACCCTGTACGTACGCGATTCCCTTCGGGAATGCTCCTCTTGATTTTTGTCGTTTAATTTGTCTAGTTGTTCAGTATTTTGTCTTCTTTTTTCTGCCTTCCTGTGTCCACACGTATGCGCCTTTGAACAACTGGTAGATGTCATTTCCATGCTTTGTTCTACATTGTCTTTCAGTTTTGTTGGCAGTAGTTTGCTGTCAGCTAGTAACTCTGTTGTCATTTGTTCACTCCAAAAAATATGCATGTGTCGGAAGGAGAGTGGTGTGAGACCGAGACAAACGAATGTCGCACAGCCACGTGTAGCCCCATCACAGACTGCGTGGACCTGATTGGTGCATACCGCTGTGATCCCAACCCTACAAAAATGACTGCCATCATCCTCTGCTCTTTGCTGGCGGTTCTGTTGGTGGTCTTTGCTGTGTTCAAACTGAAGAAACGCAGTTCCAAAGTAGGCCTCTGGTACGTGTATTTTTCTTTTTGTCTGTTGTCCTCAGACACCGGCGGTTGACTGGGCGCTAGATATAAAACGAATCAGTCGATCTCTCTGCTTTTTCTCACTGTGTCCTCTCTCTCTCTCTCTCTCTCTCTCTCTCTCTCTTCTCTCTCTCTCTCTCTCTCTCTCTCTCTCTCTCTCTCTCATATTACATCTCACTCTCTAATTACCCCCCTCTCTTTCTCATTAACTCCCTTGGTTGGTGATCGGGCATATAGAAATTAACATTTCTCATGTTTGGAAGCAAAAATCTGAAACAGAACGAGGCTGAGAGCACTCGTGCAGAATCAACACACAAGAGAGCTAATTAAGCGCTGATCTGAGTCGCCTACGCTAACTTTCACCTGGCATGCGTGTAAATACAAGGAAAGTAAACTCCACGATGTGTTTTGATTCTTCATGTAAGGAAGGCAGATTTTCAGAGATTATCACGACGTGAAACTGGAGTTTTGGCTTATGGCCTCGCACACTTAGTTTTCCTGCAGTAACTACACACCGTCCAATGGAGAGAAGAAGAAAAAAGTGTTTCTATTTCCCTTCTGTGCGTGTGTGTGTGTGTGTGTGTGGTGTGGTGTGTGTGTGTGTGTGTGTGTGTGTGTGTGTGTGTGTGTGTGTGTGTGTGTGTGTGTGTGTGTGTGTGTGTGTGTGCTTTTGGCTATTTTGCGCATCATTGACACTCAGATCCCAAAATTTTGTCAAATAAAATGACGTGTACAATTATGGAAGATGACCCACAACACGTCATGACTACAAAGGCGCTTTGGACTTGGGATCGAGAGGTTACTGGTTACCCCCCCCCCCCCCCCCCCCCCAAATCCCCACTCCTGCCTCAATCCCGCTTTTTTAACCTAGTCTCATCAAAGAAGGAAAGTTTGATGGTACAGATGATCCAAAACTAAGGTTTGTGGGATGATGTTAGCCAGTGTTTGATTGCAGGTCACCTTATTCCACGCTAGACGACGATCTCAAGAAACCCCAGCAATTGACTGCGGGGTGAGTCTGTCTCCGTCGCTGTGTCTCTTTGTGTCTCTCTTAACCCTTTCACTGCCGTGATGTCATTTGAAAACAATCAATAAGAGCGCAGAATTTGAAATCTTATACATTTCTTTTTCTTTTTCGAATTGGCCTGTGAAAGACTTTTCATCAAAACGTAGAGTAATGAAAGTAGATTTTTTTATATGACCGGAAAATACACTGTTTTGCAGGCGTGTGCTTACACTTTTCAGCCCGGACATTTAACAGGCTGGGACAGTGAAGGGGTTAACGTGAGATCAGTTGCACGTTCTTTCTTTCTCTCCTCCTCTCTCCCCTTTTCCTTCACATTTCTCTCTTCTGCTTACACACTTCTACACACACGCATATGCACACACACACACACGCACACACACACACACACACACACACACACACACACACACACACACACACACACATATATATATATATATATATTCTCCCCCTGTCTGTCTGTCTATCTCTGTTTTTATTTTCCTGTATCCATTCGTTTTATTTTGTGTATTATTTGGCAAATTAATTTTTTGTTTGTCATTTATAATTAATGTTATTGTTTGGGCCGCTTTCAGTTCATGTATTTAAGTGCTTTGTTAGCTGAACATAAGAAAAATCATTGTAGCGCAGCTTGTTTATGTTTATAATTTTTTCAACCCAGGTCACCAGAACCAATGGAAACGTCCCGCACTCTGTCTGACGTCAGACTATCCGCTGTGACGCCAGCACCCAGTGACGCCAAGACTACCAAGACAAAATTCGAGTTCATGAATCTTCCCCTCTTCACGTACAAACCGTCTCATAACCCCATTGCTAGATCAGGTATGAATATTGTTGTTGTTGTTGTTACTGACTCACAGGGAAACATCTGAGTATATACTATCATGGATATTGGGCCGGCCGACACACAGAGAGGGTGTTGAAAACTTTAAGCATGTGAATTTCTCGGAGGCTGTAAGCGTGATAATACTATACATTGAGCTGTTCCTGTTAATAGGACTATAGCGACTGTGGCCATGTTTCAGGATCACAGATCTGAGTAGTGTCAAACGTTTATAGCTTACACACGAATATTCCCAACTCACTTTCTTCAAGTCCCATGCCTGCGTACTGCCGTTATATAATATATATATATATATATATATATATATATATATATATATATATATATATATATATATATATATAGCACACTCATGAACCATCATGGTTCAGGAGCTGTGTGAGTCGAGGTGGACGTCCTGGACTGTCCGTCCTAACGAGCCTTCTGGTTTCCGTGGACGTAAAGATTTATTGCACCGTGCTTCGGCATTGGTCACAATTTGTCCCTAATATGTCAACTGACATCTGAGGACATAAAGCATCACTTCATCATCATCATTCATGAATCATTTCAGCGACAGGAGGAGCTCCAGCGGTAACCGTGTCCAGCGAAGGGAAGCAACCGATGACCGGAAAGGGTGAAGCCAAGGGGAAGCAACCACTGAAGAAGAAGACCGCTGAGGGCGGCGTGTGGCTGACCGACCCACCTGTGACAGCTGGCCAGGGGAGGTCAGCGAGGAAGGACCAAAGGCAGAGCGTAGGACAGCGCGGCGTGGAGGTCAGTTCACCACCGGAATGATGTCACACCTGTGGCGCTGTTAGACAGGGCGGTGAAGGCCGCCGGAAACGGAGGTGACACGCCACAGCCTCAGGCCGCGTAAACAGCAAAGCGTCAGGATTTTTTGTGGAGTGGCTCTGTGTGCGAGGTCAGAACCACGCCACGTAACGTTGCCTGGCTGCAGCGACACAGCAAGCGAGGGGTGTGGAAAAGTAAGTAAACATGGTGCTTAACGTCCACAGAAACCACAAGGCTTATTAGGGACGGGGAGAAGGGGGGGGGGGGGGGAGGGGGGTATGGAGGTGGGGGAGGGGGGGGGGGGGGGGGAGATTATATACCTATCGCTACACTGTCACCACCGGAATGATTCCTGCATTAAGATGGGCAACGATGAGAGCCATTTTAATGTTTCAGTAGGAAGTGATGGACAGAGTTACAGGACAGTGTCCACAAACCACAACCTTTTTGAAGAGAAAGGAGAGCCGAAGCGGTATCGAACCGAGGTCCTTCCGCTTACCAACCTAACGCTTTACCGTTAGGCCAAACCGGCTCATTGGGTGTGGAAAAGATTTTAAAAAATTAATCATGTTCTAAATGAAGAGCTCTCGCAGCCAATCACAGCGCAGTAGAACAGTTAGCGCGGGCTTACAAAAAGGCGGTTGCGCGTAGCTCTTCGTCCCGTCCCTAATAAGCCTTAGGGTTTCAGTGGACGTTAAGCACCACGTTTACTTACTTTAGCTCTCCGTGCCGCACAGCAGTTGAGACAGCAATTGCGTACTACACTAGTTGCGAGGGGACACTGCCTTAACATTTCTGTTGTTCTGGCTGCGGTACACGGCATCCTCGGTCTTCCGGGTTGGAGCGCACGGTCGAGCATTCACTCTTTCTCCCCCCCCCCCCCCCCCCCCCCCCCCCACCCCCGCACTCCCCCCTCCCACTGTCCCTAATAAGCAACCTAGCTTCTGTGGACGTTAAGCAAATTGTTTACTTACTAGCTCTCTGCTTCAGAAATGGCGAGACTGGTTAACCTGTATTTTAACCGAGAAATCGTTTAGAATACACATCCCCATGTGTATTAACACGATCGACACGATTGCTACAGCAATGAGACAGGGCCTAGGAATATAAGTGTGAGGTTGTTGGTCAAGGTTCATGCATAGTTCAGAAGCTGTGCGAGAGTCGAGGTGGCCGTCCTGGGCTGTCCGTCCTAACGAGCCTTCTGGGTAGCGCAGCCATGTCACAGCTCGAAGAAGGCAACATTTCAAGTGGAGATTGTAGACAATACACGCACACACATAATGACACGTACTGTACACACACCGGCACAAAAACACCCACGCAAACACGCAGGCACACACGTACACATCGTACGATGACACCCCTTCTCTCTCTCACATACACACACACACACACACACACACACACACACACACACACACACACCACACACACACACACACACACACACACACACATCATATCGTAGTGGCCAAAACACGCTGATGGAAAGTTCTTTTTCAAACAACCCCAGGTGGCTGACCAGCCTGCAGTACTGGCCATGGGGAAGGATGTAGCTGGACCCGCGGCTGAAGAAACTGCTGGAGACAATGACGTGCATGTGTCGACGTCACGTCGGGTGTCGTCATCCAGTGCGCGCGGCAGTGTCATCGTCACGGGAATGGCGGAGGTGAAGGAGATGACGAAAGTGGAGTTGTAAGACCCGGCACTGCCTCACGATGTCTGCTTTGTTGTTTATGACATCGAAAGGACTGCGATGGATTCTTATGATCGAGTAATTCGTTATTTCGTTGTAGTTTCACGTGATGGAAAACTATTTTCCTCACGATATTAAACGCTTCGTTCATAGCCTTTTTCTTCCTTTCGCTTTTTTACCTATCGCTCTACCTTTACCTATCGTAAAACACCAACTTACTTACTTACTGACCTATCGCTCTACCTTCGTGCCTCAGTAGAAAGGCATATTTGTAGATAAGGGTGAGGCATCAGCGTATGCTGCCTGTTCCTTGTTACTTTTACACGTCTCCTTTATGTGACGAAGTTGCTGCACTCTCCGTTTAGCTCTAAAGGCGATTGACATTATAAATCAGTTTCTTGGTACCGTAAGGTGTGTTGTGATGTGGTGTGGTGTATGTGTGTGTATCGCTCTCTGGAAATATGGGGACAAACTTTAAGTGCAGACCTTTTTACTTCTCTGTGTCACGCAAAAGTTCTCTGAACGAGCTTCAAGCTGACTAAAGTTATAAAAGACCGCATAGCATCAAAGTAGAAGGCCTGAAGTAGGACAGCCGGTCATAGATTACTGCTTTAGTTGAAGCAGGTTTTCCAAAACTGAATTATTATTTTGTTGTTGTTGTTGTTGTTTTTGTTTTTTGTTTTTTTTGGGGGGGTTCAGTACTGGTTGTGAGCAATGAAAATATGATAGACTCCACAGTGTGCAACTATAAGAAACTCAGAGCTGCCTGAACGTCTCCCAGGCGATGTCGTTGCTAGTTATATCTTGATTGTTCAGTCAACGTTGTTCCCCTTTTTGACAGAATGAAACCACACACACACACACACACACACACACACACACACACACACACACACACACACACACACACACACACACGCTCGACCCTTATTTTTGCCCTATTCCCCACCTCCAACCCCCGTGCAATCCAATTTGGAACATCGAACACCCAACACGTCCATACAACTTAAGTGAGCACGACCCGTTTTCAAGATCACATAAGAGTGGAACTGCCAATAAAATTAGATTCCTTTCTTCAATGTATTGATTGTGTATTTTGTGTGTGTGTGTGTGTGTGTTTACTAGGATGCGTGCGGTCGAGCGTGCGTGCGTGCTTGCGTGTGTGTGTGTGTGTACGTGCGTGCGTGCGCGTGTGTGCATTTCTATATGTATTTGTTTATTTGTAAATGTGTCTTTGTGCGCGCGCGTCCTCGTATGTATTACTACACACACACACACACACACACACACACACACACACTTCCATTGAAGTCGTTCTATTATTGTTATTATTATTATTATTTGTGTGTGTGTGTGTGTGTGTGTGTGTGTGTGTGTGTGTGTGTGTGTGCGTGCGTTGTGTGTGTGTGTGTGTGTGCGCCCCGCGCGCGCGCGGCGGTGTGTGTGTGTGTGTGTGTGTGTGTGTGTGTGTGTGTGTGTGTGTGTGTGTTTTAAGTTCTAAGCGCCTCACAAAATAATAATGATACAATACTATTGTATTCCTAACACAAAACACGTGTGTGAACATACCTTAAGATAATTTACAATTACACGAATCAAAGCCAGAGCAAATTTCTTGCCCGAAGGCAAATAAAAGTGGGGGGCATCTGATACGTATATCTATGAAGAAAGATGTTGGTGGGGGTATCTGATATACGTAAGTAAGATGTTACTAGGCACGGATTTCTGTTAAGGGACTGAAGGGAGACAGCGCGATTAAATCTCATCACCATCGTCATTTCGTCACCCTGGGCTGCCCTTGGCAGCGAGTCCAAACGCCTGACGAGTCACACTTGTGCAACATCCGACGATAATTAAAAAAAAAAAATTACCACTGGCTCCTCCTAGCCTTCTACAGTTAATAACCGAGTGACCTTTGCACAATGCAGATCATTAGCTGCGAGAAATGTCAGTTAACAGACTGTGCAGATGACGAAGTTGCCACCCTTGATGACGTCACGACTGTCCGGCTCAACAAATCACCCGTGCAAGAACAACTCAAACACAAAATTAACTTAGAGCATGCAAGAACAACTCCAACACAAAATTAAATTAGAGCATGCAAGAATTTCTCCAACACAAAATTAACTTAGAGCATGCAAGAACAACTCCAACACAAAATTAACTTAGAGCATGCAAGAAAACTCAAACACAAAATTAACTTAGAGCATGCAAAAACAACCCAAACACAAGATTAACTTAGAGCATGCAAGAACAACTCAAAAACAAAATTAACTTAGAGCATGCTAGAACAACTCAAACACAAAATTAACTTACAGCATGCAAGAACAACTCAAACACGAAATTAACTTAGGTGGTGAACAAAATTATTACCTACAAAACCTGCTCGATTCAGTACTGAAGTGACAATCCTTTCTGAAACACGTTTATCCCTACAGCTATGGTTCCCATTCCTGCAGACTGAGCCAGTAAACTATTCACAGATCTTCTCTTTCATTTAACAGTAAGTGGTAGGACGTCAGTCACACAGGGTCATCTCACGATTCAGCTTCATGGAACGGATCTGTTTTAGTTCTGTACAGTCAGCCAGCTTACTAATATAAATATCCAGCCATTGTGCGGCCGCATTTTCAGAGCTCAGGAGCTGTGTGAAAGTCGAGGTGGACGTCCCGGGCTCTCCGTCCCTAAGAATCCATACGGTCTCTGTGCACGTAAAGCAACATTGAACGGTCGCACTGCCAAGCAGGCATGATGATGCTGGCCAGCGGGAAGGCAAATTACCCGTGCAAGTACAACTCAAACACAAAATTAACTTTGAACATGCAAGAACAACTCAAACACAAAATTAACTTAGAGCATGCAAGAACAACTCAAACACAAAATTATCTTAGAGCATGCAAGAACAACTCAAATACAAAATTTAATTAAAGCATGCAAGAACAACTGAAACACAAAATTAACTTAGAGCATGCAAGAACAACTCAAATTACAAAATTTAATTAAAGCATGCAAGAACAACTGAAACACAAAATTAACGTTGAGCATGCAAGAACAACTCAAACACAAAATTAAGTTTGAGCATGCAAGAACAACTCAAACACAAAATTAACTTAGAGCATACAAGAACAACTCGAACACAAAATTAACTTAGAGCACACAGGGACCAAAGCTGACGAGTACCAAATACGACAAGTTATTCAAAGTATGTGGCTAAAAATAAATGCAAAAACAATTTCGCACTACCCTCCGTCTTTGCAACAAAAAATTGCGACTTTGTTCAACTTCTTCGTTCAGCTTCATGCGGTAACACGCGTAGGCTACGTGTCTGGGATTGCGTCACAGGCTTAGAAGGGAATTTGCAATTACGAAGTCGCTGCCTGGCTCTACCTAAAGCTCTCTAATATATCACCCTACCTTCACCACGTCATTGACAGCAGGTCGATGGGAGTGAAGACACCCTTAGAGAACTGAAACACGTCTTTCCCAGCTCCTCCAATCATAACTGCGCGTCGACTGAACCCACTTCCGGGGAGAATTATGACGTCACAGCGCGAAAGTACGAGCTGGTCCAAGACAGCGTCCTCGAATCCCTGGCACACATCGGGGGCGGTTCTCTGTAGATCAATATGCACGATCGAGCCCTCGGTGTCGTGGTGGGCGGGGCCAAACTTGGCTCTGGAGGTTTGACGGACGTCGGCGTTGTCCGTGGCGAGGAAGAGCTGACTGCCGTTTTGAATGTATCCCTCGACGAACTCCCACAAAGGCCCTTCAACACAATGCAGTCGGTGGAGATGTTTCTGTTTGTTTGGGAGAGTGATGTGTGTGTGTGTGTGTGTGTGTGTGTGTGTGTGTGTGTGTGTGTGTGTTGTGTGTGTGTGGTGGTGTGTGCGTGCGTGCGTGCGTGTGTGTGTGTGTGTGTGCGTGCGTGTGTGTGTGTGTGTGTGTGTGTGTATCTGTGTGTTTGTGTGTGTGTGTTAGACACACTTGCACATGCACGCGCATACATGCATACACGCGTGCATGCAGTTGGAAGACCCATAAAACCCCAAAGAGGTAACCTAGGAATGTAATAAACCCGCGACACGTAAAGACG
This sequence comes from Alviniconcha marisindica, assembly GCA_018857735.1. Lineage (NCBI taxonomy): Eukaryota > Metazoa > Mollusca > Gastropoda > Provannidae > Alviniconcha > Alviniconcha marisindica. Next base: position 732,686 of record JABMCL010003841.1, read on the forward strand.
CCACTACACACGACATACAGACACACACACAACACCACACACACACACACACGGCGCACACACACACACACACACACACACACACACACACACACACACACACACACATGAGGAAACACACAGTGATATATTGTGTCTTTATACTCATAAGAACTTGCAAATATTTATCTACATATCTATATACATGTAAGTAAGTACCTTAATCGTTAAGTAGCCATTATTACTATTATACAGTGGACGTTTCTGTTTAGTTCAGTTCAGTTTAAGATGGTATCTATGCGCTCGGAAAATCCCATATGCGCTCCACCTCGTCTCTCTCAGATGTTTCCCCAACGGACGTCTCTGCCCTCTTCAATCCCCTCATCCCACAAGTGTACAACCTTACATACCTAGAGCTGATAAGTTGGCAATCCGCACCGAGAAGTCCTTCAGTGAAGCGCTCTTTCCCACTCGCACGTGCAGGCCCACCAGCGGCCTGGTTCTGGTGACGAAGTGAAGGGAGTGCAGAAAGGAGTCCAGGCGATGCTGCAGAAGAGGTGACGGCTTCATCAGAATGCGCCAAGCGTCACGGAAGAACTCTGACAGCGGCTGTCTCGCCCACACTGGCAGACTCTTCTGGTACAGCGGGTTGGCAGTGATGGCTTTAGAATGTTCGTTGTTTGTGGTGAGAAAGATCACATCTTCGGGGTACCTCGCGTTGAAATCCATCGAGAAGAGATCCTTGCGGAAGGGGTTGGCCGAGTCTATGCTGCGAACGGTTCTTCGAGTTTTGCCTTCAATGTCCTCGTCCTGTATGATCCAGTTGTACTCACTGGGTAGGTAAAACTTCCTGACGTCACAGGGAGTCGTCATGGTGATGCCGAAACGTCTGTTGGTAACGAGAGCCAGAAGAAAGGTGCTGACCATTCCTTTCTGTCGGTCAGCCCAACCTCCGCACAGAGAATTGCTCCTGCCACACTTGTAGATCAGAAACTTGCCACTGGAGCCGTCTTCACCTCCATCGGCTCCGTTCTTCAGAGACCGAGACGTGGAGTCAGACAGAAACGGAACGTTCTCTTCAACACGATTTGTCCGTCCGTATGCGTGAACAGGGCTGTGTTTGGACACAGAGGGGGATTTTGCTTCTCGGCCAAGAGTGTTCCAAGAGACGGTAGCAGCTTTCTGAGCAGCCGGCTGTAGTTCATGACATTGTGATGCTCTCGAGTTGTACCACAAGGAGGCAACGAGCGGTGAACTGAACTGGAACCGTGTCACCAAGCCAACCAGAGAAAATGCTGCGCCAATGATAAAGCCTGCGAAGAATTTTTGTGCGTTATTTGCCATCTGCAAAAATCAACGGAAATTCAATTCAGTTGAATTTAATAATGCTTCAGAGTCTGTTAATATCATAACGGTTAAAACGAAAGAAAAAAAATCTCTCCGCTTACACCAGACTGGCCAGTAAATAGTCAAATTAAATTAACAATTAAAAACAAAAGGAAAAAATAACACATAAAAAGTCTAAAGTCTAAAAAGTAAAATGTTACAAAAAGGTGACTACATAGCTAATAGTCAAAATCTAACAGCAAAATACAACGTAAGATCACACACACACTACACACACACACACTACACACACACACACACACACACACACACACGAACGACAAACAACGGCAACACAAAGCAACAACACAGACGTGACTTACCACGACACTTTTCTCCCCCAGCGTGGATGTGGAGTACTTGAAAGCAAGGGCGCAGAGACAGTGTGCAAATTTCGCGCATTGGCGAGGACTAGAGCCCTTGTCTTGCCCGAAGACATACATTTTTATCTCATTGATCGTGAAACGTAAGCTGTTACAGAGCTCAGATTTGTTACGGTCAGTCTCCGATGAAGGCAAGACGACTGCGATGGCTTAATGTTTTATCTAATCAACAACATCATCTGGCCGCCCTTGGCAGTAGCATACGGTTGTGGGCAGCAAATGAAACGCGCGAAGCGTCACACTTTCAGACCATCCGTGAACGATCAACATAATACAGAAAGAGCAAGTTAATTTTGTTTCCCTCTTCATCGTTTTCACATACAGTTTCCATCTCTGTGTCAGTTTAATGCTTGCTAAAGCTTATGCTGCCGATAGCTGCCACATGGCTATGTTCTGTCTTCAGAAAAAAAGCATTGTGTTTGTTTGTCGTATAGACAATGTCTTGTGTTCGTCTGTTGACTGTGTAGATCGTCGACCGCTACCTTTGTGTAAGCTTTTATCCTTCAAACGGTAACTAGTCTAATGTCCTTGCAGGAAGTCGATTTATGGTAAACATGTGAGTGAAATGTTTTCCATGCCAACTAATCAACGCAGAAATCTACGCAGAGTTGAGAGCTGTTTTTGTTTTTATTGAAACACATTTTTCTGCAGCCACCAAATCTTTCGCACCATACTAGAAGTTTAGCATCTGCCATATAAGTATGGTATCAGCCCTCAAAATTAAGTCATACGAGGTTTTGGTCGGTCAGTGATGCATTGTCAAACAAGTTCAAAACCTCGTAAGTCCTCATTTTAGGTAATACTAATAAGTTGGTGTTTTACGCCCAGTCAACCAATGCGGTTATATCAGGGTGAATTTTAGGCAAAATACAACGGGGGCACAAGTAACAACAGCAGCAACAACAAAAACAAAAACTAACGTAACTCACGGAGAATACCGAATTTTAAAAGGCACTTTTGTGCTTATTTCGGCCAGGCTTAATACTACATAGACTTCAAGACACTGCATAGTCGAGCACGTCCTTTTTTCCAGACAGCTACAATATCATTAATAATGCCAGTGAGATGACTGCTACGAATACACACACAGGTGCGGACATACACATTGACTCTTTGTGCATTCATACTTGTAAGAACTCGCAAATATCTATATATACATACCTAGAGCTGATAAGTTGGCAATCCGCACCGAGAAGTCCTTCAGTGAAGCGCTCTTTCCCACTCGCACGTGCAGGCCCACCAGCGGCCTGGTTCTGGAGACGAAGTGAAGGGAGTGCAGAAAGGAGTCCAGGCGATGCTGCAGAAGAGGTGACGGCTTCATCAGAATGCGCCAAGCGTCACGGAAGAACGCTGACAGCGGCTGTCTCGCCCACACTGGCAGACTCTTCTGGTACAGCGGGTTGGCAGTGATGGCTTTATAATGTTCGTTGTTTGTGGTGAGAAAGATCACATCTTCGGGGTACCTCGCGTTAAAATCCACCGAGAAGAGATCCTGGTGGAATGAGGATGCTGAATCTATGCTGTGAACGGTTCTTCGAGTTTTGCCCTCAGTGTCCTCGTCCTGTATGATCCAGTTGTACTCACTGGGTATGTAGAACTTTCTGACGTCACAGGGAGCCGTCATTGTGATGCCGAAACGTCTCTTGGTGACGAGAGCCAGAAGAAAAGCGCTGACTATTCCTTTCTGTCGGTCTGCCCAACCTCCGCATAAACCATCATCCTTGTCACACTTGTAGATCAGGAACTTGCCGTTGGAGTTGTTCTCCCTTTCAGTCGCTCGGAGTTCCAAAGAACTGGAACTGTTTTTTTGTAAACCTGACCCCTTCCTTTTAACTTGATTCTTCCACCGTTCCTCATTACTTGGATTGGACACGGAGTTCATTTTCTCACGACGATCAACCTGGACTTCTCCCGAGAAGGAACTCGTTTTTGTAGCAGTAGACTGGAGATCGGGACACGGGGGTGGTGCGGCGTTGTACAGCAATGGAGCAACAAGCGGTGGTTCGACAGGGAACCAAGACACTAAACCCATCAGAGCGAAAGACACTCCCAGCAGGAAACCCATGAAGAATATTTTTTCGTCGTTAGCCATCTGCAAAATCGAGAAACAATTGTATTTGAAACTGTTTGTTGTGTGTGTGTGTGTGTGTGTGTGTGTGTGTGTGTGTGTGTGTGTGTGTGTGTGTGGGCGTGCGTGCGTGCGTATGTCGTCATCAGTCTAGCTCAGATGTCATTCAAACACACCATACCACCGTCACGACCACCATTACCACCACCACAAGCATCATCCCTATCGCCACCGCCACAGAGCCGAATCACCACGACGACATCAATGGTAGTAATAAAACAGTAACTTCAGATACCATCAGTACCTGGTCCCCCCAGTGCGCCAAAGAAGCCACTGGAACGTACTGAGGATAAGTGAAGAGACTAGAAAAGACTCCGCACGCTGCTTTAGTTTATACACCAGCAAAGACAAAGAGCCTACTGCGTTTTGTTTATACGCCAGCAAAGACAAAGAGCCTACTGCGTTAACTATCCACTCTCCACTCCAAGCCTACAGGCATGACTTGGCGTTACGTCTGTCCTGGACCCTTTGTCGTGTGCGATCTCATCAGATTTCGGTCGATGAACATGGGGGGCTGGGGGGGGGGGGGGGGGGGGGGGGGGGGGGGGGGGGGGGGGGGGGGACGGGCGAGGGGGTGGGGGAGGGGGGGGGGTGGGGGTGAGTTGGGGGGTGGAGGCAAAACCTCTAACCCACGCTCCAAACCAAACTCCAAGCTCTGGTTTACAACATCCTTTCTCCAACCACTGCGATAACTGATTACGCCATAGGTCTCCAAAAACTATCAACTAACAGACAGTTTTACGTCCGTGCTCAAATGGCAGTACGTTTGTGACAAACAATTCAGCTTATATCAGGTGTTTCTTTTATAATCGTCAGAATCAGATTCGTGCATTCCACCGGTCAACACAGTACCACGATCATGGTTGTCAGATGGAAGGCTTATGAGGCAAAAGGCAGGGTTCAGAGCCCAGCGCCGAACCCTCTGTTGCGCGATAGGCTACACCACCACCAGTTTTTCACCGAGCCTAGAGGCAAATGTCTGTTTGTTTCACGGACACGGAAACAATGTAACATCTTAGATTTAAGCTGATGTCTCCTCTGAAGCTCGGTCCAGATACAGAGCAGTTACACAAAAGCCCCAGGACAGTGGAGTCAGCCTGCTGGTGCTCCAGTTGATGACAAGTAGGCCTATTAATCAAAGCCTTTAGGCTGTAAAGCGCAAATTCTTGTCCCTAGAGACTATCCTAAGCAGACGCAAGCACACACACACACACACACACACGCACACACACACACACACACACACACACACACACACACACCGATCATCCTGACTATATGCACAACTTAATGTACAAACAACCGACAACAGAGACTTCAGGCTGAAGAAGACAGCAGCGCGGAACAAAAAAACATAGCAGGTCTATTATTAGAGAGGGTTTCTGTCGGAGAGGAAGGAGACGGTCACTCCATGTAGATGGGCCGAAGACAGAGTTCAGAGACAATTCACCTGCCCTTGGAAACAGCTCCACTCTGTCTCTCACAAGTTTTCCCAGCGGTTCCTTTGAAGTGGTTCCATTGTTGGCCTGACTGACGATGGCCCTTCCTTGTCCTCTTAAGAAAGATCTTAGAGCGCTTCCACCTTCTTCCACCTCTCTTCTTCAGGCGATCTCCGTGGCTTTGTGTTTGTGTGTGTGTGTGTGTGTGTGTGTGTGTGTGAGAGAGAGAGAGAGAGAGAGAGAGAGAGAGAGAGAGAGAGAGAGAGAGAGAGAGAGATTGCTTTCCCTGAGTTCTTGTCGTTCAGTCACAGATACTTTCACTTTTTTTCAGCAGAACAAAAACTATGGCGCAAAATAAAATACAGACCCAAAATTAAGAGTAACTTTAATACTGCAACGTCCACTTGAACGTACACGACTACTTCAGATGGGAAAGAAAGTTTAAGTTTTTAGTTTAAACAAACAAAAACAAAACAACAAACAAGTAAGTAAGTTTGTAACTTGGTGTTTTACGAACAACAAACAAACAAAACAAAAAAGAACAAGAAAAGGACGAAGAACCTTCCCAAAAACAAATCACCCAAAATGTCTAACAAGTCAACATTAAAAATCTAACAAGTCTACACTGTCCTTGCTTGAAAAACACCAATGAAACTTTAGTTCATGAAAACCCAAATAGCCTAGCATACCTCAAACCGTGCCTACATTACGCCTTCGACTTTCTTCGAATTACAGTTAAAAAATATTTACTGTTACAACGTCAAAAACCAACCATCCATCTGTCTATCTGGATGCACAATAGCACGCGGTTTGTTACAAAATTATGTTCCGTTGGCACTCACCACGGGAACCTGCTTAAATCGCTTGTTCTCCATCTATCTATCCGTTGGCACTCACCACGGGAACCTGCTTAAATCGCTTGTTCTCCATCTATCTATCCGTTGGCACTCACCACGGGAACCTGCTTAAATCGCTTGTTCTCCATCTATCTATCCGTTGGCACTCACCACGGGAACCTGCTTAAATCGCTTGTTCTCCATCTATCTATCTGGATGCACAATAACACGCGGTTTGTTACAAAATTATGTTCCGTTGGCACTCACCACGGGAACCTGCTTAAATCGCTTGTGTCTATGAGCAGGGTGACCTATTTTATTCCGCGGGCCCACAAGGGAAACCACTTTAGCCAAAACTAACGCAGTTAAAACATAGGGGGGGAGGGTGCAGGTGAATGGACCGGGAATGTCGAAATTTGGACAGGGAAGAAATCCCTCGAAGTGGGCGAAGTATGTGTGGCTATATTCTGACCTACTCCAGGTTTAAATGAAGAACATTTCTCAGCTGAGCTCTCAACAGCGGGGACCTTAATTTCTGCTTCCGCAGTATCCCCCTGCGTTAAAACGTCCTCGTGACTATATTTGTTGGGTTGTCCTGAACACCGTGTCGCTCACTAGAAAGTGATTGCATTTTGACATCTCTTCTCTCGTGCTTGTATAGTTCTCTCAAAACTGGCTCAACGTTTTCCTATGTTAAGGGTCCTCATTAGATCACTCTGATGGCATCTTTCAATATTAGTGCGCACCCGCTGGGTCGTCTGGTTTATTTTAACCCGACAGTTCTCTTAATTGATTGCATCTTCACGATACCACGAGTGCTAGGTGTCATGCCTTTTCAGTTCATAATATTCCTATTTCCACCAAACGTCATTGGATCAAAATGTTCCCCATTTCCACGAATATTTATCGGTTCCTATATCCACGAATATTTATCAGACACAGTGTTCCTATTTCCATGAATCTTCATTGGTTCACGATGTCCCTGTTTCCACAAATATTCATCAGTTTATAATGTTCCTATTTCCATGAATCTTTATCGGCTCACAATGTTCCTATTTCCACGAATCTTCTTCGGCGCACAATGTTCCTATTTCCACGAATATACATCGGTTCATAATGTTCCTCTTTCTACGACTCTTCATCGGCTCACAATGTTCCTATTTCCACGAATATTCATCGGCTCACAATGTTCCTATTTCCACAAATCTTCATCGGTTCACAATGTTCCTTTTTCCACGCATCTGTCAATGAAGCTCTATCCTGATTAGTTGCTGTTGCTCTGTGTGTGTGTGTGTGTGTGTGTGTGTGTGTGTGTGTGTGTGTGTGTGGTGTGTGTGTGTGTGTGTGTGTGTGTGATGGCCTCCCGTATCTCTGTGACACTGATCCACAAGCAAGTCACTGCAGCCTTGATCCACATTAATGTGCCTGTGACGCTGACCGATGGGCAGGTTTTCGTGGCCTTGATACACATTCATGTCTCTGTGACCTTGACCAATGAACGTATCGTTATAGTGCCTAACCCTGATCCACAGTAGCATCTCCGCGAGCAGGTCTCCATTACCGTGATCCATATTTATGTTTCTGTGACCTTGACCATGAGCGAGCCGTTGCTGCAGTCGTAAACGTGGAAAACCGAGCGAAAATACTCGTCGTGCGAAGCCGGCCTGAAGGTGCACCGGTACCGGTCTTTGCTGCGGTAACAACGATCTTCTTGGGACTTCAAGTCAGACAGGATGAGAACACATCACCGCAGGTCGTGCATGGGAACTGCGAGCCTGCAACGTTGGGGAGCTTCGTATACAGCTTCCAATCTCTTTCGTACTGCTTGCATGAGGTGCAGTCACTGTCACAGTGCGATACGTGGGACTCGCGGTGCTTCCACAACGCCGACACATTTTCAAACGTCTGCCAACACAGATGGCACTGTGTAGAGTGTCCGGATTCCTTGTGGACCCACAGCAGTCTGGCGTTCTTAAAACTCTGGGAGCACAGGTTGCAGCAGAAAGGTTTGTGAGTCGCCATGTGTCGTTCGAAGTCCGATTCGTCCCAGAAATACTGTCGGCAGCGTTTACACTGGATATATCTCATGGAATGAGCTTGCATCATGTGAGAGAAGAACTCGTTTTCTTTCAGTACAACATGCGAGCACCTTTGGCATTTGAAGGGCACGGTAATTTTGTGGCGTATCTTAGCGTGACGCTGAAGGCTTCTGGCGTCCAGGAAATACTCACAGCACAAGCTGCACTTGAACAGCGTTTTTCCCTTCGAGTGTTCCCTTTCAAAGTGGACGGCTAGATGTATAGACGCATCGTAGTCTTTGCAGCAGAGGGCACACTGATAGGGCCTTTTATAGCTTCTCTGCATGTGCGCGAAGATGACATCCTCTGCCACACCCGAACCAGATTGGCAAACTTTGTACCTATTGGAGATGTAGGATTTCCTGTGTATGCCCGTCATCAGATGGCATGCGAGATACTGCACTTGCGTGAACTTCATCAAGCATACTCCGCATTGGTACGGCCTGATGCTGTTGTCTGAGTCCGCACCGTCCCCTGCTGCTGCACTGTAGGATGATCCCAAAGAGGGCGTTGGTAGCGAGTCTGCACCATCATCGGTTAAAACTTCTTGGGCATCAGTGATCGGGTTAGTTTCCTGGACATTTTCGTGGCGACTCACTTTGAAATGTGGCGGTGACGACACCGCTGCCTCCCGTTCGGGAACACGTCCCTCTTTCTGTGAGTGGAAATGAATGGGCACAGATTCTAATCTGGCCTCTTTATGCCCTGCTTGTTGTGTGGCAGTCGGTCGCTGATAGCTGGCTGTGGTTGACTTCGGTTTCAGGTGTTCTCTTCTGACGACTGCCTCATGGTGTTCGCCGTTTCTCTGGCTTGGCAAAGGACAATTATTAAGAACAATGCTTTCATTTTTCACGGCTGGTTGCTTATTCAGAATATGCTTTGGACGCCCGTCGGCCGGCGAGGAGCTACTTTCGTGCTTAATGCCTAAACCAGGTGACCTGCGTGTGGATGTAAGTTCCTGGCGGGTCCGTGCCATCGCAGACGGGCTTTTGCTTCGTTCTGCGGGTAAAGGCTCCGTTTTCTTAACCCCGTCTTCTTCGCTCGGCCAGTCTGGGACGTAAATCGGCTGAGCGAGTACAACTACAATTTCTGCTTGGGTCGCCGGATCTGTTTGATCGGATGCGTCGTGGTTGCTGCCCTCCTCGCTGGGGGCCGACTCTGTGTCTTCATTCAAGTCTTCTTCGTCCGTTCTGCCCCGAGTGCTGCTAGGTATGCCGTAGTTTAGGTCTTTGATCACGCCTTCGTCGTCCCATCTCGCATGGGGAATGAAAGTTTGGAGCTGCCTTCCTGCAGCTGCTGGTCCTTTTTCCCCAAAGTACGCCTCGTCGGCGTTGGGCTCCATCGGTTGGTTGGAGACTGTTTCCACGGGCGGTTGGTTGCTGCCGTTGTATTGTGACATGTAAGAGTTACGCATCATTTCTCTGTCGTTGATTTGTGTGCAGCTGCTGTTACCGCTGTACTTAATGACCGTTAGTCTCAGTGGATCTGGGGATTGAGATGCTCCTGTCCTCCCAGCATCGCAGTGCCGTAGGAACCCAGAGCTCCCGGTGGTGCCAACTTCTTCATTCCTGGGCTCACTGCACGGCCGCGGAACCAGGGGCGTAGACATAACGTTAGCACTACCTGCCTCACTCCTTGCGTCAGCGTAGAGACGCTGATCTAAGGACCCAGACCTAGTGCTGCCAAGTTCAGCGTTCCTGGCATCGTTGCAGAGCCGTGGATCTAAGGATCCAGACCTACCTGTGCTGCCAAATTCAACTTTCCTGGCATCGTCGTAGACCCGCGGACGTAGGGATCCACACATACAGGTGCTGCCAAATTCAACTTTCCTGGCATCGTCGTAGAGCCGTGGATCCAGGGACCAAAACATATCGGCATCACCTCCGCCGTCACTTCCGCCATCCTCAGGGTGCCTTTGATTTAGGGAACTAAACGTACCCGTGAGTTGGCAAACTCCGCCTTTCCTGGTAGCATCGTGGTACCGCGGATGTAGGGTCCCAAACAGATCAGCACTGCCAACTCCGAATTTGACAACGTCGGAGAGCGGTGCATCAGAGGACCAGACCATGTTAGTACAGACAGGTCCATCTGTCCTCGGACAAACATAGGCTGATGGATCTGGTGACTTATACAAGTCAGGCTCACTCGATCCGTTCCTCCTGGCAACATTGCGGTGCAGTGACTCGTCCATACAGATATGGGGCCCGCTTCCTCTTACATCACCGTAACCAGGATCTCGTCTCTCTTGCCTGAACAGCTCTGACGACATCCCTCCTGAAAGACTTACCCTGTCTCTGTGTGCAAGACCGTGACTGCAGGCTGCAGCGTGCTCACGCTGTTCGGCTGCTGGTTCAGGGAGGATGAAAGCACGTCGGACTCCTTCTGCACCACACCTTAGCTGTTGCTGACCGGATCTGGCGAGAACTGTTTTACCAAACTGCTGTAGAGTACTGCAAGGGTCTCGTGTACCAACGCACGTGTTACTTTTACCTTCGTGCCACGGTCGTTTTCTTTTTGCCGCTGGCTTTGTGTTGTCTAAATGCTTTCGTCGGCGGCATGTCTTCGGTAAAACGTGATCGCGACGGCTTCCCTCTGATTGCTTACTGACATTGCGTTGATTCGTGAGTAACTGTGGTGAAGCGTGAAAACGTCGACTGTTTTCCACGGTTGGCCTAGCCTGACCACAGGCAGCACTGTGCGGAGACTTGTCCGCACTGTGTACCTGTGACCAGATGCTTGGACGTTCCCTCTCCGTGGCGCAGCATGGGCTCAGCATATTCTGTACGCCTTCTGTGAAGATCTGTTGACGTTTCTCCTCCGTTGTGAAGTGAGCGTTTGGCCAATCTCGAACCCCTTCTGTGCAGATCTGTTGACGTTCCTCCTCCGTTGTGAAGTGAACGTTTGGCCAATCTTGAACCCCTTCTGTGCATATCTGTTGACGTTCCTTCTCCGTGGTGAAGTGAACGTTTGGCCAATCTTGAACCCCTTCTGTGAGGATCTGTTGACGTTCCTTGTCCGTGGTGAAGTGATTGTTTAGCCTGTTTTGAACCCCTTCTGTGCAGATCTGTTGACGTTCCTTCTCCGTGGTGAAGTGAGCGTTTAACCTATCTTGAATCCCTTCTGTGCAGATCTGTTGATATACCTTCTCCGTGGCGACTTGAGCTTTGGTCATATCTTGCACTCCCTCCATCCGAATCTGCGGGAGTTTTCTCCCTGTGGCGTAGTGAGATCTTAGCATATCTTGTACCCCTTCCAGGTAGCCCTGTGGACAGTCTCTCCCCATGTCATTGGAAGGGTTCAGCCTGTCTGGTAATCTCCCGGGCCAGATCTGAGAATGTCTTCTCTGTGTGGATGTGAGACTGTTCGTAGTGTCTCGTACTACATTTGGGCAGACCCGCTGAAAGTGCTCCTCTGTGGTTCCGCATGGTTTCAGATTGTTTGGTGCTTGCAGTGTCCAAAGCTGCGGAGGTCGCCTTTCTAGGCCTTTGTAAAGCCTCAGTCCTCCCTGCGTCGTGTCTAACAGGCATGGTAAATTGTAGGGGACCGGAGTATTCGTATTCTGTGTCTGGGCTGCTTTTGTCACGTCTGGCCAAGCGCGTGTATCATTGTGTCCTGCGACTGTGTGAGGCTTCAGGTTTTCCGAAGTAAAGTCGGAGCATATTTGTGTATCCTTGCACCTTGCAGCTTTGTGAGACTTGGGTTTCTCCAAAGTCACGTCTGAGCATGTTTGTGTATCATCGCACAGTGCCGTTATGTGAGATTTCGGATTTTGCAAAGTCTTTTGATGGCATATCTGTGTATCCTTGGGTCTTCTGGTTACTTGAGGCTTTTGCTTTTGCGAAGTCACATCTGACCAGACTTTTGTGTCCTCGCACCCTGTGATGGTGTGAGGTGTCAGCTTTTCTGAAGTCATATCTGACAATATCTCAGTCTCCTTGTACCCTGTAACTGCGTGAGTTTTGAGCTTTTCGAAAACCGTGTCTGGACTGACATGTATATCCCTGCACCCTGCCATTCTGTGAAATTTCTGCAATGTTGAAGTCACCTCTGGGCATTTTTGCTTGTCTGTACACCCTGCAATTGTGTGAGGTTTCGGCCTTTCTGAAGTCTTATCTGAACAAATGTTTGTGTCCTTGCACTCAACGACTACGTGAGGTTTCAGATTTTTGGAAGTCGCTTGTTCCAGGCTTACTTGTGTAAGACGAGTGTTTGGTTCTCTCTGCGCTTCCAATCTTCCTTGCTGCAGTTGCTGGTCCGAAAAATGCGAATCTGTCGTGCTTGGGGGCGTTAGCAAATCGGGTCTCTGTGCATCAGACGCAGAGCTTCCCGTTGAAGAGTAGTTCGCCAGTGTGTCAGTTTCTGCGTTATCTTCATAAAAACGATCGTACGTTTTGCCCATGAACACAATATCAGCATCTTCAATGTTCTCACTCTCCTCCTCCCCATCACTGGATATCATTATCACCTCTGGAAAGACCTCCAATTCCATAGTATGCTTCTAGCGATATATTATATGGCGGTCTATTGATAAGTCCTTTTCACCGCCCAGTGAACGTGTAGATAAAACTGAATCAGGGCAAGAAAATGTCAGAGCAAAAACAGGTAGAAAACTGTTACTGGGAACTGTATAAACTTGACTTCTATATTTCTGAAGAATAGTAAAAACTTAGAACTGCCGCGAATATTCACGCACTGTTAACACTGAACGGCAACAGATCTAGAGTAATCTCCCAGCTGCAATCGTAGCAAGGCAGCATGCATTTTCACCGACCTAAAACCATACACTGAAAGGAAAACAGACGATTCAAATCGCACGGGCTGCTGAATCATGGAAGTAATAAGCCTGAAGTCTCACGGATTTAAGAATCACAGAATAAAATATACCCAGCTCTAGTTTCTGAACGGGTTAGCCTATTGGCCGAAGAATTCGTGAAAGCGACGAACACTGATCCGCTGTTCGAACACTCAGTTGAAACGTCATGGATTAAGTTACAAGGCAGCTAGCACCTTCGGAGACTGAAAAATCGCCGACGAAAAAAGAAAGAAGAAGAAGAAGAAAAAAAAATATATCGCTGCACCCAGCGTCACTGGCGGAAGAATTGTGGCAGTAGTATGGCAAGAAAATAGACCCAGCTCTGTCATCTGAACGCGCCACTGACTGAAGAATCGTCAAAGTAAGGTACCAGGTCTCAGAAGAATAAAGCCAGGTTTTCAGTCTGCACGCGTGACCGGCCGAAGAATCGTAAAGTAAGAAGTCTCATCTCAGGCATCGAAGAATCACTGAAGGAGAGTAGATCAAGGTTCATGTCTGCAGGCATCACTGGCTGAAGAATCATGGAAGTAATAATGCAGCAGTAGGCATCACTGGCTGAAGAATCGTGGAAGTAATAATGTAGCAGTAGGCATCACTGGCTGAAGAATCGTGGAAGTAATAATGCAGCAGTAGGCATCACTGGCTGAAGAATCGTGGAAGTAATAATGTAGCAGTAGGCATCACTGACTGAAGAATCATGGAAGTAATAATGCAGCAGCAGGCATCACTGGCTGAAGAATCATGGAAGTAATAATGTAGCAGTAGGCATCACTGGCTGAAGAATCGTGGAAGTAATAATGCAGCAGTAGGCATCACTGGCTGAAGAATCGTGGAAGTAGGCATCACTGGCTGAAGAATCGTGGAAGTAATAATGCAGCAGTAGGCATCACTGGCTGAAGAATCGTGGAAGTAATAATGCAGCAGTAGGCATCACTGGCTGAAGAATCGTGGAAGTAGGCATCACTGGCTGAAGAATCGTGGAAGTAATAATGCAGCAGTAGGCATCACTGGCTGAAGAATCGTGGAAGTAATAATGCAGCAGCAGGCATCACTGGCTGAAGAATCGTGGAAGTAATCATGCAGCAGTAGGCATCACTGGCTGAGGAATCATGGAAGTAATAATGCAGCAGTAGGCATCACTGGCTGAAGAATCGTGGAAGCAGTAATGCAGCAGTAGGCACCACTGGCTGAAGAATCGTGGAAGTAATAATGTAGCAGTAGGCATCACTGGCCGAAAAATCATGGAGGTAATAATGTAGTCTTACACTCTGAAGAAACAGAAAAAAGACAACGAAAAATAGTCTGTGTTTTTGTTTGTTTGTTTTGTTTCTTTGTTTTTTAATGCAGAAAAACGATATGTCTATTAAATTTTCATTCTAGACTGTGTCCTTTCACAATCATCATGGCTGAACAATCATAGAAGTAGCAAAGCAGCAGCTTCACTATCTGAGAAATCTCTGTAGAAAACCAGCAGCCATTTCCAAACAGATCGTGCACACCAGAAGTATCAGGCATTTGTCACTGAAATTACACACTGCAGACGGCGGTTCTCGCCACGTCAGGAGTATCCAAAGACTTCATTCAGAAATAAGACTGCAGCTGCAACCAGTTGGAGAATGGTTGAAAAGATGGTTAACCGCAGTAGCTGTTAACGGCTCCTGGGCGTGACAACCTTTCCACTTTATCTGAAACAGAAAATGTATGTCTTGACTTTATCTAAAACATATTGGCTCCTTGCCTCTGTGTGTGTGTGTGTGTGTGTGTGTGTGTATG
>JABMCL010003841.1:752500-772500 GCA_018857735.1 Alviniconcha marisindica
GTCTGTCTGTCTGTCTGTCTGTCTGTCTCTCTCTCTCTCTCTCTCCACACACACACACACACACACACACACACACACACACACACACACACACACACACACACACACACACACACACACGTTTTTTGTTTTATTTCGTTTTTATGCAGTTATCGTTGTTGCTTTCTTGTTAAAGTTTACCGGCTTCGTAATATCTATCAGGTCTTGGCCGTCGACTCGAAAGACATGCTAGAAACGACCTCGTCCCTAGAAAGAGTCATTCCGGACAAGCGCAAGCACAAGTCGGCCAACTTCTACCACACCACTTGTCTGGCGGCCTGGCGACAGACGCGCTTCAAGAGCGCTGGTGGCAGAGACGCCGACCCGGAAGGGTCGGTAGGACATCTGCTACGAGGTCTCACCTACACTGCCTTCCTCGATCAGGTGGCCATTGCCAGAGCTAAAGGAGACACAAAGGTGGTAAGTGAGTTGGTCAGCGGACTAGGGGGTAGATAATGATTAGTGGAGAGAAAGGTGGCCCAAAGCTATGCCCCCTTGCTTGCCGGAACATCAACCGTTGTAAAGTCTGAACTGCTACCTTTCTCGAAAACGTGGCCATTGCCAGAGCTAAGGAGGGCAAAGGCGCTTGAAAATGTGAGTTGGCTTAGGGTAAGGGATGAGCAGAGGAGAGAAAGGTGGCCTTTGCCCCGTTCCAAAGGGTAATTCTGGCAGAGGAGCATCTGCTCCAGCTCCTTCCTCCATCAAGTTGTCCCTGCCAGAGGTAAGTAAAGGTAGTAAGTGAGTTGGTCTGCTGAAGGATGGGCTATGCGTTATTTCAAAGAAGATGGCCCATGCCTGATTCCAAAGAGTCTGGCAGAGAAGCAGCTGCTGCAGGGAGTGTCAGCGGCGCAGAGCAAGAGTACTCGTTATCGAAAGTCAAAGTTCAGCATGATCAAGCATGGACACCAGATGGACGCGTGACCATTACGTGCTAGGCTTTACGCCCGCCCTGAGATTTCTCCGGAGTCAAATTATGTGCAGACTCTACGAAAGTCCTTCGGATGAGACTACAAACTGAAGTGCCCCTGTGTATCCGCGTGCAAAAAATGTCACACACGCGCGTTAAAGATCCTTTAGTCTATGTCAGAGTTCGGTAGATTATGGAAACGCCAAAATAACCCAGCATGCACTAAAAGTGTCGGAGTATTCAGAATGTTGAAGATGGACAGAATACGGAGGAAGAAGAAAGAAGAAGATCTGAACACCTGCCTTCCTCCATCGTGTTGTCCCCGCCAGAGGTAGGCATAAAAGAGATGCCAAGACAGTGAGCTGATCTGCTGGCTTTGAAGTGAGGCAGTAAAGTCAGACAGAGGAAAAGGTCTCAGTAGCGACGTCCTACCCCCCCCCCCCCCCCCCCTCCCCCACTCCCCCACCCCGCCGCCTTCGACAACAGGGTTTTACCGGCTACCTTCCTGAACAGAGAGTTCCGCACTGAAGTCTAACTCTCTAACTCCAGTCTCCTATGGTTACCCTTTCATGACCTTTCGATCGGGCCAATTTCGACCTTCTCATGCTTTGTAAATATTAGCATGTGTGTGTGTGTGTGTGTGTGTGTGTGTGTGGTGTGTGTGTGCGTGCGTGCGTGCTGTGCGTGTGCGTGCGTGTGCGTGCGTGCGTGCGTGCGTGCGTGCGTGCGTGCGTGCGTGGTGCGTGTGTGCGTGCGTGTGGTCGGTGTTTTTGTTGTTGGTGTTTGTGTGTGTGTGTGTGTGTGTGTGTGTGTGTGTGTGTGTGTGTGTGTGTGTGTGTGTGTGTGTGTGTGTGTGCGTGTGGCATGCGTGTGTGTTTGTCTGTGTGGCTGCCTGTGTGCTCCAGATGGAACAGAAACGGCCAGGCAGAATGCCGCTGGTGTTCCCCTACGTCAACAATCCGGCGCAACCGTTAAAGCTCGCGCCGCTCGTGGAAGCGACCATGGACCAGTCCAAACTGCCGCTGGTTGCACCAGACCAGCCGCAGAGGGCTAAACTCGCGCAGAAATCTCGCAGAATCAAATCTAACGATGTGTCGGGTCAGGAATATGAACAGCAACGGGAGCAGAGGGAACGGGAGCAGTGGGAACAGCAACGGGAGCAGAGGGAACAGCAACGGGAGCAGAGGGAACAGCAACGGGAGCAGAGGGAACGGAAGCATAGGGAACAGCAACGGGAGCAGAGGGAACAGCAACGGGAGCAGATGGAACGGGGGCAAGAACGGGAAGCAGAGGGAACGGGAGCAGAGGGAACAGCAACGGGAGCAGAGGGAACAGCAACGGGAGCAGAGGGAACGGGAGCAGAGGGAACAGCAACGGGAGCAGAGGGAACAGCAACGGGAGCAGAGGGAACAGCAACGTCGGAGCAGAGGGAACAGCAACGTCAGCAGCAGAGGGAACAGCAACGTCAGCAGATGGAACAGCAACGTCAGCAGAGGGAACAGCAACGGGAGCAGAGGGAACGGGAGCAGATGGAACAGCAACGTCAGCAGGGGGAACAGCAACGTCAGCAGAGGGAACAGCAACGGGAGCAGAGGAAACGGGAGCAGAGGGAACGGGAGCAGAGGGAACAGCAATGGGAGCAGAGGGAAAGAGAGCAAATGGAACAGCAACGTCAGCAGATGGAACAGCAACGGGGGCAGAGGAAACAGCAGCGAAAGCAGAGTGAACGGGAGCAGAGGGAACAGCAACAGGAACAGGGGGAACGGGAGCAGAGGGAAAAGCATCAGGAGCAGAGGGAACTGGACCAGATGGAGCATCAACGGGAGCATATGAAACAGCAACAGGAACAGGGGGAACGGGAGCAGAGGGAACAGGAACAGGAGCCAAGGGAACAGCAACAGGAGCAGAGGGAACAGCAACGGGAGCAGAGGGAACGGGAGCAGAGGGAACAGCAACAGGGGCAGAGGGAACGGGAGCAGAGGGAACAGCAACAGGGGCAGATGGAACACCAACAGGGGCAGAGGGAACGGGAGCAGATGCAACAGCAACAGGGGCAGAGGGAACGGGAGCAGATGCAACAGCAACAGGGGCAGAGGGAACGGGAGCAGAGGGAACAACAACAGGGGCAGAGGGAACGGGAGCAGAGGGAACAGCAACAGGGGCAGATGGAACAGCAACAGGGGCAGAGGGAACGGGAGCAAAAGGAACAGCAACAGGGGCAGAGGGAACGGGAGCAGAAGGAACAGCAACAGGGGCAGAGGGAACGGGAGCAGAAGGAACAGCAACAGGGGCAGAGGGAACGGGAGCAGAAGGAACAGCAACAGGGGCAGAGGGAACGGGAGCAGAAGGAACAGCAACAGGGGCAAGGGAACGGGAGCAGAGGGAACAGCAACAGGGGCAGAGGGAACGGGAGCAGATGCAACAGCAACAGGGGCAGAGGGAACGGGAACAGATGCAACAGCAACAGGGGCAGAGGGAACGGGAGCAGAGGGAACAGCAACAGGGGCAGGGAGAACCGGAGCAGATGCAACAGCAACAGGGGCAGAGGGAACGGGAGCAGAGGGAACAACAACAGGGGCAGAGGGAACGGGAGCAGAGGGAACAGCAACAGGGGCAGATGGAACACCAACAGGGGCAGAGGGAACGGGAGCAGAAGGAACAGCACCAGGGGCAGAGGGAACGGGAGCAGATGCAACAGCAACAAGGGCAGAGGGAACGGGAGCAGAGGGAACAGCAACAGGGGCAGAGGGAACGGGAGCAGATGCAACAGCAACAGGGGCAGAGGGAACGGGAGCAGAGGGAACAGCAACAGGGGCAGAGGGAACAGCAGCAGGAGCAGAGGGAACGGGAGCAGAGGGAACAGCAACGGGAGAAGAGGGAACGGGAGCAGAGGGAACAGCAACAGGACCAGGAACAGCAGAACGAACAGCGGGAACTCGGACAGGAACAAGATCAGGTGAAGGCCAGTTTCCTTCTCTATGTCAGTATACCTGCCTTCTGTATCAGTGCATGCCTACCTGCCTGCTTGACTGCCTCTCCCTCTCTATCTGTCTGTCTCTGTCTCCGTCTCTCTGTCTCTCTCTGTCTCTGTCTCTGTCTGTCTGTCTGTCTGTCTGTCTGTCTGGTTTTTGTATAGATGTTTCTATGCTCAGTCATTCATTCATGTTTGAAATAAGTATATATAAAAGAATTTATTTTAATTCTCATCACTAGCATAACAAGGCCTAGTTGTTAGACAGGTTTGACTGAACATGAACTACAATCCTTGTAAAATAAAATGTTACGCTTTTTAGTTCTCTCTCTCTCTCTCTCTCTCTCTCTCTCTCTCTCTCTCTCTCTCTCTCTCTCTCTCTCTGTAGCCCTGACGTAACCCTTTGTGGTTGACCGGGCTCAAACACCAGCTAACTAAACTAAACTTCTTCTCTTTTCTCTCTCTCTCCCCCCCCCCCCCCCCCCCCCCCCCCCCCCCCCCCCCCCCCCCCCCCCCCGAAATTTATAACCTCGTATTTGCTTGTATCTTCTCTGCGATTTCCTTTGATTTCGTCAGTTTTCCGTGGCTCAATCTGTGAGAGCCGAGTCCAGTGGACTGACTATGACGGGACGAGAATCCCATGCAACGTCAGCCGTGGATGACCTGTCCTTGACCTCTCTGAGCTCCGTGTGCTCGTGGTGCTCCATCGCAGCCCGACATCCTGCTCCGCCAGTCTGGATAGACCCCAGCATTCTGAAGGTGTGTGTCTTAGTGCTGGTTTTAGTGTTTGTGTTAGTGTTAGTGTTAGTGTTAGTGTTAGTGTGTGTGTGTGTGTGTGTGTGTGTGCGCGCGTGCGTACGTGCGTGCGTGCGGGTGTGTGTGTGTGTGTGTGTGTGTGTGTGTGTGTGTGTGTGTGTGTGTGTGTGGTGCGCGCGCGCGCGCATGTATAACCCCCCCCCCCCCCCCCACCACCACCACCCAAAAAGAGAGATGAATATCTGGCTGTGGCTCGTTTGTTGTTGCCTACTTCCATCGACCGTTTACACTAGTAGGCCTATGCAAGCAAGAGTGTGTGTGTGTGTGTGTGTGTGTGTGTGTGTGTGTGTGTGTGTGTGTGTGTGTGTGTGTGTGTGTGTGTGTGTGTGTTTCTTTTCTTAAGAAATAGTTTTCTATTGAATATTGTTTCTGTCCAGTAGTTTCCTACTGTGTCTCTATTGTTTGGGTCCCTAGAATGTTGTTGATTCCCCTCGAACGAAGCATAGTATTTGGAGACAACATGTGTGCTTCTAAAACTGACAGCTCTGTCCGGAGCCGTCATCTCTTATGTTCAGACCCCATCGATGAAACAGCACGTCTGGAGCCATTAGCCTATCTCTGTTGTCTAGACCCCTCGGACTAAGGTTAGTATAGATCTAGACAAGTAGTCTCTTTTTTTTCTTCTGCACCGTCTCTATTGTGCAGGCCCCTGAAACGAACCACAGTCTCTGAAAGCATTCTCTATTGTGCGGGCACCTGAAACGAACCACAGTCTCTGAAAGCGTTGTCTCTACTGTGCGGGCCCCTGAAACGAACCAGTTTCTTGAAAGCGTTGTCGCTATTATACGGGCCTCTGAAACGAACCAGTCTCTGAAAGCGTTGTAGCTGTTGCGCGGGCCCCTGAAACGAACCACAGTCTCTTGAAAGCGTTGTTGCTATTGTGCGGGCCCCTGAAATGAACTGCAGTACCTGAAAGCGTTGTCTCTATTGTGAGGGCCTCTGGTGCGAACCAGTCTCTTGAAAGCGTTGTCGCTATTGTGCGGGCCCCTGAAATGAACCACAGTACCTGAAAGCGTTGTCTCTATTGTGAGGGCTCCTGAAATGAACCACAGTCTCTTGAAAGTGTTGTCGCTATTGTGCGGGCCCCTGAAACGAACCACAGTCTCTTCAACCCCTTGTCGCTATTGTGCGGGCCCCTGAAACGAACCACAGTCTCTTCAACGCGTTGTCGCTATTGTGCGGGCCCCTGAAACGAACCACAGTACCTGAAAGCGTTGTCTCTAGTGTGCGGGCCCCAAAAGGGCAATGTTTGGAGAAAGACTCCAGACGCAGTGCCTTTGTTGTAGAGGCCCATGGAACACAGTATCTGGAAGCGCCCGCTGCCTCTATTGTCCAGCATATAGAACAAGGAGCAGTATCAAGTAGTTGCAGTATTTGGAGTCGTTGTCTCCACTGCCCCATGCCCTTCGAAAGGAACGGCAGCTTATATCCATATTCTCTATTGTTATAGGCTCCTCGAACAGCGTTGTTTGTATTATCCATTCCCATTGCATCTATATCCGTTTTTTCTCTTGCCCTAGGCCCCTCGAACGAAATCCAGCATCTGGAGGCGCTCGGTGAATTCAGGCTGCCAAACTGACTCCGTTTTGATCCCCAAGCCTTCCACTGAGGATCCCGCGGGGAAAGGATTAGAGGAGAACTGGAAGTTTCTCTGCGAAACCCCGCTTAGTGTGACCAGCGTGAACAGCCCCATAGGGAGCCTTGAGTCTTCGGTTGAGCTGGCCGAAATGGAGACGTTTGGGTGAGTGTCAGCATGATGTCTTTGTCGTGCCATAGAGGAGATATTACGCTCAGAGGTGAGTGCCAACATCACGTTTTTGTCGTGCCATAGAGGAAAGATTACGTTCAGAGGTGAGTGTCAGCATGACGTCTTTGTCCTGTCGGAGGTGGGTGTCAGCATCACGTTTTTGCCGTGTCAGCATGACGTCTTTGTCCTGTCGGAGGTGGGTGCCAGCATCACGTTTTTGTCGTGCCATAGAGGCAACATTACGTTTAGAGGTGAGTGTCAGCGTTATGTTTTTGTCTGCCATAGAGGCAACATTACGCTGAGAGGTATGAGCGTCGAGCATCGTGGATTTATCGCGCCACAGAGGTGGGAGTGATATTTGACGTCTGTGCAGCGCCACGTGGGCAACATTACGCCTAGTGGGTGTCAGTGGCATGTCCTTGGTATGCCACGTGAGTGACATTTGACGTCTGTGCAGCGCCATATGGGCAACATTACGCCTAGTGGGTGTCAGTGTCATGTCCTTGGCATGCCATGAGTGTGATATCTGACGTCTGTGCAGCGCCATGTGGGCAACATTACGCCTAGTGGGTGTCAGTGGCATGTCCTTGGTATGCCACGTGAGTGACATTTGACGTCTGTGCAGCGCCATATGGGCAACATTACGCCTAGTGGGTGTCAGTGTCATGTCCTTGGCATGCCATGAGTGTGATATTTCACGTCTGTGCAGCGCCATGTGGGCAGCTGTAAGCTCGTTGGGTGTCAGCGTGTCATGCCATGGGTGGCTGTGGCCCTGGTGGCTGTGAATAAGTGATTAAGTCACCCGCACCCTCTCTTTATTTCAGGCGTCAAAATAGGGTGAACCCAGCGAACACTGACACGGCGTTTTTGTTGTTGTTGTTTTTCGTTGTTGTTTTTTTCGTTTTTTTTTCTTTCTATTTTCGTTTTTTAATCTTTGAAACACTATCCATGAAGCAATGTCGATGTGTTGGCAATTTCCTGAATGGCTGCCAGTGCGTCTTAGGTTGCATCAGACTCCCTTGCCAAGTTAGGTCATCAAACACCCTCACATCTTTCAAATAATTTCTGAAATCTCACCTTTTCAAGCTGTTACAGGTGTGCAATTAGGTCGGATGCAGATTTGTGGGGCACGATGTAGGAGCGAAAATCAGTGTCCGAGAACATCAAGTTAGAAGCCATTTTAACGTAGTTTCCGCCAGCGTGTTTGCAACAACAACAACAACAACAACAACAAAGCAAAACAAAAACA
Source organism: Alviniconcha marisindica (assembly GCA_018857735.1). NCBI lineage: Eukaryota > Metazoa > Mollusca > Gastropoda > Provannidae > Alviniconcha > Alviniconcha marisindica. The sequence goes on from JABMCL010003841.1 coordinate 760,230, forward strand.
AGTAGCTCACGTGGTAGAGCGTCGGACTAAAAAAACAGGCGCAATACTGTTGCGGGTTCGATTCCCTGGTGTGGCAACGTATTTTTCGCCCAGAGGCAACTTCAAGTGCAGACTCCCTTACGCTGTTCGCTTAGCCCCCGTGTACAATTGCATGCATCAACATTTCTGCGCCCGTTAAGAAATCCAAACACGGGAAGCCATACCATTGATTGGACACAGAGAAATACTGCACACAATGGTAGGAATAGGATGTGCTATTGTGGCTACCCGAATTTCCCGCAAGGGATTTTGACGAACATGAGCGTCATCTTTTAAAGCCAAACTCAAAACCTTCCTCTTCTGACATTATTTCCGCCCTGGCTAATAGCAATACAGGGTTTCTGCTATAGTCGGTGTGTGTGTGTGTGTGTGTGTGTGTGTGTGTGTGTGTGTGTGTGTGTGTGTGTGTGTGTGTGTGTGTGTGTGTGTGTGTGTGTGTGTGTGTGTGCGCGCATACTTATCAGTGTCATAAATATTTGAATTCATTGCTGTTTCTTCTTCTTCTTCTGTTTTCTCCTCCATATAATACTTTATGTAAATTGTTTTGGTAGGACTGTGCTCTACATGTGCATAGATTATCGTGTTTAGGTTAATCTGTATCATGTGAGCGTTCAGGGCGTCAATGAGCGCATGATAAATGTCCATTATTATTATTAGAAGTATCAAGTATTAAACAAATTCTGAATATTTCCTTTGATTTAAAAAAAATTAAAATTCTACACAGGATGCTGCTATTCAAGACATCATTTATTTATCATCAACTTCACAGTGGCATAAAAGAAGTGTATCGCTTGTGAACGTACCTCAAACTTAATTTGCATACGACTAATATCTCCTGGCCATGTTCTTACAGTATTATTAGATGTGTGTGAACACTTGTCAGGGCAAGCAAACAAAATACGTTTCCATAGTTTCTTTACATGGCCTTCTTATTTTTGTTATTATTATTTGTTTATTCTTTTTTTTAAATGTGTCTGCTCATGTAGAAATAAAAAATTAAAACATTCACTCATTTCATGAAAATTAATTCACATTTTAGTAGTTTGCTGAAATCTCTGCCTGAAGGAATTTTATTTCATGAACTGAGCGAACAGTGCAGTTATTTCATAAAATTACTGTTTTCACACTTGGCTAACACACACGTGCGCGCGCGCGCGCACACACACACACACACACACACACACACACACACACACACACACACACACACACACACACACATACTGTTTTCACACTTGGCTAACACACGCGCGCAGCACGCACCACACACACACACACACACACACACACACACACACACACACACACACAATCACACACACACACACACACACACACACACACACACACACACACACACACACACACACACACACACACCACTCACTCACTCACTCACACACACACACACACACACACACACACACACACACACACACACACACACACACACACACACACACAAACACACATACACACACAAACACACATACACACAACACCACCCGTCCTCCCCCCCCCCCCCCCCCCCCCCCACACACACACACACACGCACGAGTTTTATGGGGTTGCTGTAATGTTACCAGGTTCCTCGAAGATGAACCGACACTGGAGAAAGAGGAGATAAAAGAGCCCCAAGAAAAGGTTCTTTATGAAGAGGAAGGACTACGTAATACGGAAGCTCAAAAAGCTGCCATCGAAGCACAACATCTCGCTGAAAGTCAGCCTCAAGAGTTCTTTGGGGACGCTCTAACACAGCCGAAAACGAAAAAACTCGGGGCGGTCGTGGAGGAAGAAAGGCGGAAACCGGAAGAAGAGCAGGAAGAAGAAATGAGACTAAAAGCGACAGAAAAAGGGAGGGAACCGGGTGTGGAGGAGGAAGAAAGATGGAAAACGGAAGAAGAGCGGGGAAAAGAAATGAAACTAAAAAAGATGCAAGAATGGAGGGAACGGGATGCGGAGGAAGAAGAAAGGTGGAAACCGCAAGAAGAGCAGGAAAAAGAAATGAAACTAGAAAAGCTAGAAGACTGGAGGAAGCCGGATGTAGAGGAGCAAAAAAGGTGGAGACCAGTAGAGGGAGAGGAAGAGGAACGATTGAAACCAGAAGAGGAGGGAAAAGAAAGAAGGAACGCGGAAGAGAAGGAAGAAGAGAGAATAGACAATTTTGTTCCCGCGTATGTCCAGGCAGTAGTTGCCGCCTCTGTGGAGAATGTGAGGAGAAAACTGACGTATGGTAATGCCACAACAATAGAGAGGGAAGGAAGCAAGCCTTTTCTGCCGGCAGAAACAACGGGACCTGAAGAGCAGGAGGGCGTGGAAACAGCACCTGAAGCGTACGAGGGTGAAGAAAATGTAGCTGAAATGGAGAGAATAGACAGTTTTGTTCCCCAGTATGTCCAGGCAGTAGTTGCCGCCTCTGTGGAGAATGTGAGGAGAAGACTGGCGTATGGGGATGCCACAACTATAGAGAGGGAAGGAAGCAAGCTTTTTCAGGCGGCAGAAACAACAGGACCTGGAGAGCAGAAGGGCGTGGAAACAGCACCTGAAGCGTACGAGGGTGTGGAAAAAGTAGCTGAAGAGGAGGAATCAGAAACACAAACCAAAAAGTACGGGGGTGCACAAGAGGAGGAAAGAAGGAACGAGGAGATAACATGGAGAACAACGGAAAAGGGAGAAACGAGACAACCGGCAGCCGAGGATGGACGACAGACATGGGAAGATTTCGAGAAGACCAAGGAAAATGGTGCCTGGAGCGACTGGTTGATGCCTGACGAAAGTTTCTTCCAAGGTTTGGCCGATGAAAGTGCCGAGATGATGGCCGGGAGTATACTGGAGATGATGACTCCCCCGGAACTCAGTTTCACGCATCCCATGCTGCAAGCAGAGAATGGAGAATACCTGCTTCACGATCAAGATTCGCAGCCTGTGCATGATGTCGGTAATTATGGCGGCTCTCTTTCCGGCGATGGTGGCCCCGACTGGGACTATCGCCAATCTTTAGACCATTTCAAAGACGAGGAATGTCGAACATATTACGTAGATGAGCTCATACTAGTACAGCCGGCCCCGCCTCCAGACGAGCCGGATGAAACCCCTGTGCGTGCCGATGGCTTTGCAGCTGATGAGTACGACCGAGATATGTATGCAGCAGCACAATCGGCGACAGAAGACGCAGGGCAGAACCAGGAGAGAGCTACTTATACCTACGCGGACGTACTCGAACGGCTGGCCGAAGAAGCGAGTCCAGAGGATGACCAGGACCAACTCCTCGCGAAAAATCAGGAACCTGTAGAACCACACACAATAAAACCTCCTCAACTGCAACTTATACCAGCAACGCCTCTTGAACTGTCTGCAAGCTTTCAATCCGTCTCAGAACCACAGTCTGAAAAAGTACCCACAAAATTCCAACCTCAAGAGGTACCCACAGAAGTACTACCTAGAGCAGTGCTCACGGAAGCAGTGCCTGAATCCATGCCTGCAGATGCAGAGAGGGGCGCCTGGGATGATATTGAACAGAACGTGAGTGAAGAATCTCTGGAGATGTCTACGGTGGAAGTTCAGACAGGAAATTCCCTGATTTCTTTAGAGCTTCCTGAGAAGGAGGCTCAGACTGGCACCTCGCTGGAGTACACTTCTGGAAACGAGACCCCTGAATTCTCTCTGCAGTCCGGGGACACTTCTTTCAGCACAACTGATCAAACCAGAACATATCTGGACGGGTCAGAAGTACGAACATCGCCACAGCCAGAGGTACCCACAGAACTACAGCCTGGCGCACTACACACAAAAATAGAGCCTGAAGCAGTACGTAAAGAAGTACAGCCTGAAGAAGCAGTTACTGAAGTACAGCCCAAGGACTTGCCTGCTCAAGTGAAACCTGAAGATCTACCTACTGACGTGCAGCCAGATTACATAGCCACTGAAATACGACCTGAAGAAGACGTACCCCCTGAAAAGGTGCCTAAAGACGTGCAACCCGAAGAAGTGTCAATTCCGGTACAAGCAGGGGAAATAGTACTCCTTGACGTACAACCTGAAGAAGTGCCTGCCAAATTACAACCTGAAGAAGTGCCTGCTAAATTACAACCTGCAGAAGTGTCCCCCGAAGTGCAACCGGAAATAGCGCCTACTGAAAGGCCATTCGTAGAAGTGCTTGATGTACAACTTGAAGGAACGCTTGCTGTCATGCCACCTGAAAAGGTGTCTACTGCGATGCAAAACCAGAAGATGCCCATTACACTTCAGCCAGAAGAAGGAGATCAAAGTGCAGAGGATGTAGTCATAGAACAATTAATCTCATTACTACTGTCAGACCTAATCTCAGAAGACCATCCGTATGAAGTGCCGATGGATGCACGGTCTAAAGAAGTGCCCATTCAATTGCAACCTGAAGAAATGCCCACTGAAGTGCAACTTGAAGAGGCACCCACTGAAGTTCAAGCTGAAGACGTACCCATTGAAAAACAACCTGAAGACGTACAACCTGAAGAAATACCTACTGAAGTTCCTGCAGAGAAAATGCTCACGGAAATGCAACCAGAAGCAGTGCCCCCTGAAGTACAACCTGAAGAAGTGCCTTCTGAATTGCTGCCCGTAGACATGCCCACAAAAATGCAACCTCAAGAAGTATCCACTGAAGTGCATTCAAAAGAATCACCCACCGAATATCAGCCCGAAGAAGTGCCCGCCGAACTACAACCTGAAGCAGTTTCCACTGAAGAGCAACTTCAAAAGACTCCTACTGAAGCACCGCCGGAAGAAGCGCCCACAAAAGTGCAACCTAAAGAAGTGCGTGCTGAATTACAACCTGCAGAAGTGTCCCCCGAAGTGCAGCCGGAAATAGCGCCTACTGAAGGCCCACTCGAAGAAGTGCCTGAAGGAGCGCTCGCTATAATGCCACCTGAAAACTTGTCTACTGGAATGCAGAATAAGAAGGTGCCCACTAGACCTTCGCCAGAAGAAGATCGGGTTGCAGAGGATGTAGTCATAGAACAAATAATCTCCGAAACACTGTCAGACCTAATCTCAGAATACCATCCGTATGAAGTGCCGATGGATGCACTGTCTAAAGAAGTGTCCATTAAATTGCAACCTGAAGACATGCCCACTGAAGAAGTGCCCACTGAATTGCCGCCTGAAGACGTGTCCTCAAAAATGCAACCCCAAGAGGTATTCAGGGAAGTGCATTCAAAAGAAATACCCACCGAATTTCAGTCTGAAAACGTGCCCGCTGAAAAGGTTTCTACTGGAATGCAAAATCAGAAGGTACCCACTAGACCTCAGCCAGCAGAAAGAGATCAAATTGCAGAGGATGTTATCGTAGAACAATTAATCTCAGAAGCACTGTCAGATCTAATCGCAGAATATCATCCGTATGAAGTGCCGACAGATGCACAGTCTAAAGTAGTGCCCATTAAATGGCAGCCTGAAGAAATGCCCACTGAAGTGCAACTTGAAGAGGCACCCACTGAAGTTCAAGCTGAAGACGTACCCATTGAAAAACAACCTGAAGACGTGCCCACTGAAGTACCACCTGAAGAAGTAGTCTTTGACGTACAACCTGAAGATGTTCCTACTGAACTGCCGCCTGAAGACGTGCCCACAAAAATACAACCTCAGGAAGTATCCACTGAAGTGCATTCAAAACAAACACCCACCGAATTTCAATCTGAAGAAGGTGAAGATAAAATTGCAGACGAAGTAGTCATAGAACAATTAATCTCAGGAATACTGTCAGGCCTAATCTCAGAATACCATCCGTATGAAGTGCCGATGGATGCACGGTCTAAAGAAGTGCCCACTTGAATTGCAACCAGAAGAAATGCAAGAGATACAACCTGATGAAATACCCACTGGAGTGAAACCTGAAGAAATGCCCAGTGAGGTACAAGCTGAAGAAGTATCCAGTGAAGTGCAACCTGAAGAAATACCCGGCAGAGTAGAACCTGAAGAAATGCCCACTGAAGTGCAACCTGAAAAAATGCCCACTGAGTCACCAGTTGAAGTACCCACTGAGGCACATCCTGAAGAAATGCCCACTGAGTTACCAGTTGAAGTACCCACTGATGCACAACCTGAAAAAATGCCCACTGAGTTACCAGTTGAAGTACCCACTGAGGCACAACCTGAAGAAATGCCCACTGAAGCGCAAATTGAAGAAATCCCCACTGATTTACAAGTTGAAGAAGTGCCCACTAAAGTGCAACCCGAAGACATGAGCACTGAGGTACAAGACGAAGACGTTCCCAACGAAGTGCCACCTGAAGAAATTTCCGACGAAGTAGAACCAGAAAAAGTACCCACTGAGGCACAACCTGAAGAAATGCCCAGTGAGGTACAAGTTGAAGACGTGCCCACTAAACTACAACCTGAAGAAGGAGTCCCTGCTGAAGTACAACCTGAAGAATTGCTTACTAGAATTCCGCCAGAAACAGAGTCTGTTCCTGAACTAATCACAGACACTATGTTCATAGACGAACTCATCAGAGAAATAACCACGGGAATGCTGGCAGAGTTCCATCTGACTGAATTGCAACATGAAGAAGTGTCTGAAGTTCAGCTGGAACAAGTACCCACAGATGGAAGACCTGAACAACCCCCTGCTGAAATGCAACCTAAAGAAATGGCTACAGAAGGAGTGCATAATAAAGAAAGGTCAGGACTGCCTCAAGTGCTGCCCGAAGACGTATTCACAGACGGAAAAACTGAGCAAGCACCTACTGAAATGCAACCTAAAGATATGCCTGCACAAAGAGACCTTCAAGAAGTGCCTACAGAAGTAGAGCCAGGAGAAGCACGCGAACTGCAGTCCGAAAAAGTACACCCAAAAGGAAAGTATGAAGAAATAGAGAGAAAAATGGAAGACTCTACAACTAGCTTTGAAAAACTCAATAACACGAGCACTTCAAAAGATGACAGCATAGATAACGACTTTGCTGATGATGAAGCCACGGATAGTGATCTTCAGTTACGCAAGGATCGACCAAAAGTGTACCGTCCACTGACAGTTCGGGACGCTGAGCGTGGGTTGTTAGCCAAAGCCCAGGAGACTTCTTCTTCCACAGAAGTACCTGGAATCCCTACTTGTATAGACAGTATTAGGACGTCCAAGGTTGATTCTGACGGGATTTCTACCACAGACACAGTGTTGCCATCTAAACAGCATGGTATCGAAACCCGTTTGAGAGAAGAAGGTTGCACCGGCCTCGTGTCTTCCGAGTTACAATCCGAGGAGTCGTCAGGTCACACGTTGGAAGAAGGAATAAAATCACAACCAGAAAAAGTGGCGGACGAAGTTACAGAAACTCCATGGAAGGGTGTGGCGAGCCCGCCGGAGGGAAGGTCCCCTTCGCCGTCCTATTTCTGCTCACGTTGCCAGATCTCCATGTCCAAGACTCGGGGCGTTCTGGTGAAGGGAACGTTTACATGTGATGAGTGTCTTGCCATGGGAACACAGGAGTATGTCCCCCGACAGGGCTTGCCCGAACATCCGACCACGGTGGAGACCACGTTTACACTGAACGACCAGAACACCGGCGCCAATGCCTCTCTGGCACGACAGAGGCGTACGTCTCTGGCCGATCTCTCAGACGAGGAACGGAAATCCGGGAGCATGTTCTTGTTCACAGGCGTGGACTACTAGTATCTTTGCTTACAGCAGTGAACGTCTGGCTTCTTTGCTGTCTACAATGGATATCTAGCACCGAGAGGTTTTGCTCACTACCACTGATTTCTAACAGTCTAACGTGTTCTTTGGCGTGACTTTGTAAACATATTTTAATAGGCTTTTGTTGTTGTTGTTTTGGCTTGTGTGTCTACACAACCCAGTCGTATCTTTTGGCTTGGATGAAAATACTTAGACTCAGTCTTGAGTCTTTGATCAGAGTGGATACCAATGGGTGTGGGCTGTCTTTTTTATTTAAATATTAAAGGAACTAGCCTTTTCAGTTCCAGCAACCAAAAACAAACAAAACGAAAAACATTTTATGATAATTTAGTCATCATTTTTCTGGAGCATTATTATTTTCACCTGCCAGTTAATTTTGGCTACGTTTACCACCCCCACCCCACCCAGGCCCCCACCCCCGCCCCCCAATTTTTTTAAATATAATTTGTTTTAAGCGCAAGAGAGAGCCAGAGCGAGAGAGAGAGAGAGAGAGAGAGAGAGAGAGAGAGAGGAGAGAGAGAGAGAGAGAGAGAGAGAGAGAGAGAGAGAGAACACCCCTTTCTGAAACGCTGCAAACGTCGTCAGAAGTTCACTCCAGAGTTATAAACACTACAGAATGCAAATTAATAAAAATTAGACGAAAATAGACGATGACAAAAATGAAAACCATACTATACATTTTCTGTGACCTGTACGCAAAACTGAGAGCTTCTGATGTTCTATCCGTAACGTCAGAAACATCTGATGACGTCAAACAGGGAAAGTGTTCAAAGTGCAGGAAAAAGCGCGTGGAAAAAGGTCAAGTACGCTGACAACTTACAAAATCGATATTAAAGCAAAGATATTTTTCATCGCTTTGTTTGTTTACTTATTTTTTGTTTGTATGCTTGTTTTGTTACTGCGAACCATATTCTTTTGACTTGCATCAAGCATTTAAAGAGCTATTTTCGATTCAAATATGAGGAAGCTAGTTCCTATAAAGGAACTAGCCCTCTCACTTCCAGCAACAACGAAACATAACTCTCTTTTTTTCTTTTTTCTCTTTTGTTGGTAGGCCTATTTTTTTAATATTAAAAAAATAAAAAATAAAAATAGTTGTATTTCATCCGCCGGTTAATAGACGATTTCCGGAAATATCAGGGGAGATAATCCGGAAGAGTGAAGTCCCCCTGGGTAGGACATCATTTCAGACACGGACTTGATCTATTTCTAAACTGGCATATATAATTATGTCCTTGATATCAGAATGGAGGCGGCAGTCGAAAAGCGCTGGTCTGTGACAGTATCAGACCTTCAGGCATGGACCTATAATTATACTGGACTGCCAGCTGCGCGCTATGCGCGAGAAATACTCTTCTTTTTTTCTCCCCCTTTCGCGTACTACGGTCTTTTTGGTGGGGGCCACATGCGGTGTGTCCGTTTGGAATGGCGAACTGACTGAATCGACTGCGAGCGTTCATTATTTACACCGTGTTCTTGATTAAGAAGAAGAAATGTAAAAAGTCATCGGTATCCTCTGCTGCATCGTCGGTAGCGCTTCGTGGCTAAAATTACCAGAAGCAGATCACTGCGGGTAGAGGATCGAATACAGAACCAGGAATAGCGAAGCCGGTTGCGCTGTTCCATCATTCGCATCGGATTGTGGATAGCAGCCGACAATCTTCTCCAGACATTTCACCGAAAGCCGGATTGCTTCAAATATAGTAAGTTTTGTGGTGTTGATAATTTCTCGTATCAACTGACAATACAGCTCTGTGTTTTATGTCAGCGTGAAGCGATATGTCCATCAAGACATTTGGCATCAGGAGGGTAGTGTAGCTCCTTACGTGTGCGAAATTCCGACCGCTTCGAATGATAAAAAGAGATGATTTTGCTGACTGGCTGTGGAGACACCCGCAGGCTTTTATCCAACGAAGGCATATTTCAAGCGTTTGCGTTGGTTTGACAAATGGTCATAGTTCAGGAGCTGTGTTAGAGTCGAGGTGGCCGTCCTGAGCTGTCCGTCCTAACGAGCCTTCTGGTTTCCGTAGACGTAAAGCTATATTGAACCATGCTTCGGCACTGGTCACAGCTTGTCCCTAATATGTCAACTGACATCTGAAGACATTAAGCAACACTACCTACCTACCTTTGACAAATGGCACAAAACGGACGCCTTCACAAAACTGAGGGAACCTACTATCAGAGCAGCATGTACCCCACGAACGGGGCTTGACCGGCATTTTTGATGCCTTTTCTGCTTCTTTTACCAGTATCTGGCCATCTTTCCCGCAGTTTTACTGTAACCCCAACAAAATCGTGCCTACTCTGTGCTACACCCGCAGGCACTTACTGAGTGCAGTCCCTTGATTTCCGAAGATCGTTTGTTTCCCCAAAATGAGTAATTATCGTGAACTCGAAATGGCTGCGGTACATTCAGTCTCGAGCAAAAATACAAAATATTTGCGGCAAACTGAAATACGTCTTAAGAACGGGAAAATGTGTGTGTGTGTGTGTGTGTGTGTGTGTGTGTGTGTGTCGTGCGTGCGTGCGTGCGTGCGTGCGTGCGTGCGTGCGTGCGTGCGTGCGTGCGTGCGTGTGTGTGTGTGTGTGTGTGTGTGTGTGTGTGTGTGTGTGTGTGTGTGTGTGTGTGTGTGTGTGTGTGTGTGTGTGTGTGTGTGTGTGTGTGTGTGTGTGTGTGACAGCGTACACTTAGAGAGAGTGAGAGAGAAGAGAGAAGAGAAGGTAATACTTTATTACACAAGGATAAAGATTTAAGCACAGTTCGGCTTTTTTTATATTTTTTTACAAATGTGTCCCTGATGACAAACACAGCAACACTCAGTACGTCAAACAAAAATACAAAATATTTGCGGCAAACTGAAATACGTCTTAAGAACAACAACAACAAAACTATTACTGCCTAAAGCTTCACAACATACAAACTCAGCAAAGTAAGACAAATGCAAATCTGAATTTAAAATCATTTTAAACGAATAAAGGAAAGCGACAGAAGAGAGAGAGAGAGAGAGAGAGAGAGAGAGAGAGAGAGAGAGAGAGAGAGAGAGAGAGAGAGAGAGAGAGAGAGAGAGAGAGAGAGAGAGACAGACAGACAGACAGACAGACAGACAGACAGACAGACAGACAGACAGACAGACAGACAGACAGAGACACAGACAGACAGACAGAGACACAGACAAACAAACAAACAAACAGAGTGCGCGCGCGAGAGCAATATTGTTACTTCTTTCTTTTTTTCTTTTCTTCTTTTTTTCTTTCTTTTCTGACACTCGTTTGTGTGTCGTACACAATTACACTGACGCTCTACCCAAAGCAGCAGATACAACTTTAAAAACTACATACACTCGCGTGCGTGCTCTCTCTCTCTCTCTCTCACACACACACACACACACACACACACACACACACACACACACACACACACACCACACACACACACACACACACACACACACACACACACATAATTATGTGCCAAAAACACACAGAAGCAAGTACTCGCGCACTCATCCCAACTTCTCTCCCCTTTGGAAGTCACGCGCGTTGTTATACTGTTGGTAAAAACAGCGGTTTTTCCCGATCTAAAACTAAACACAAGCCAGTATCTATTTCTGTGGCTGTTGACGACTCGTGTATATGGAAAGAGAGCCAGTGTTGTGGACTCATTTAGCAAATCGGGATTAGGGGCTATCCGCCTTTGACATTATTTGTTCATCGTGCATCTGGGCCCTGTACGATACGGCCTAACACATAGACGCGACCTCAAGTTAGCAACACTTGAGAAGCACACGTTTGCTTTGTCAAAACTGCGTCATCAAATCTTCTGTAGTGCCGCCTGCCGCTTGACACAGATCCCAAGGGGACTGTGCATGTTTATGAGAGGGCCCGAGCCTTTGAAGTGCAGCACGAACTTGTTCCTTTGAATACAGAGTGTGGGTCGTTCTGCCTCGGAAAGCAGGGCTTATTATGCACACGCCGGTTTACGTTTTTAACCAACAGACGAAAAGGGAAGAAGAAGAAGAAGAAGAAGAAGAAGTTCTACGTGCTGTTGCCTGAGATTTGCTATACGCAGCACTTGTTCTCATGATACAGACTGCGGGTTCAGTTTCCAAAAGCAGTGTTGATGTAGACACACAGGTTTGTATTTTCCACATACAAAAGAAGAGAGAAGAAATTGTACATGCTGTTGCTGTCTTTCTCTCTCTTTCTCTGCCTCTGTCTCTCTGTGTCTCTGTGTCTTTGTCTGTCTCTCTCTGTCTCTCTGTCTCTGCCCCCCCCCCCCCCCCCCCCACCCCCTACCGTTGTGTGTGTGTGTGTGTGTGTGTGTGTGTGTGTGTGCGTGCCTTCGGGTGGGCCTGTGTCCTTCGGATGTCCTCGTGTTTGTAGTTTGAGAGTGGATCTTGAACGAAGATAAACTGAGAGCGTGAACGTGAGACGATTCAAGGGTACACTAGCTGTTTTATCTGTCAGTCACGTTGTGCGGGTATTGTGACGATGCAGAAAAATGAGACTTTGACACTGGCGGACCGGATATGTTGTACTCCTCACAAGCCAGGTGAATCG